>PVJL010003610.1:0-150553 GCA_004026885.1 Lyroderma lyra
ATGCGGAATATAAAACTGAAAGCAAAGAAAAAAAGAAATGAACAAACAAATAACCAACCCATGGACACAATCAATAGTTTAATGTTTAATTGGGGACGAGTGGATCAGGGAGAGGAGAAAGGGGAGGGGGTGGGAGAGGAGTGGGGGAAGCTAAATATAAGGTGATGGAAAGAGAAGTCACATTAGGTGGTGAACTTATACAAGTTGACAATGCACTGTAGAATTGTATGCCTGAAACCTATGTAATCCTTGCTAACAGATGTCACCCCAATAAGTCTAACAATAAAAATGAATTAAAAAAAAAAGAAAAGAACACTTGGAAAAGACCACCCTTTGAAATATCATCTCGTCCTAGACACTAACAATTAATGCTTTATTTCAGTAAGAGGAGAGTTTGGCCTATGTTGTTGTCAAGTCTGTGCTATAAAAGATACAAAAAAGTTAACAACAAAATGTCACCTTGCTTATAAATTCAAGCAAAACACTCTTTTCTTAAGCAAAAATTGAGAGAGCAAGGTTTTTGCATTATTTACATAATATTCTTAAATTATCTGTTTACCAAAAAAAGATAAAAGATAACAGTTTTAAAAGTATGATCATAAAAGCCATTATTGATGCCAATATAAAACTGATTACATATTAATTATCTTAGTGCCTTATGCAAAATACTTAGTAGGGCATTTTGTTACTATTAGGCAGACATTAAAGCTGGGGGAGACAAAATTTTCTTACTGCCCCATTATGTAAGACATGTGTGTTGGTCAAGTTTTTACATCGGGGGTGAGCAAACTTTTTTAAAATTCAGATAGTAAATATTTGCTGGGCATATGGTCTCTCCCACAGCTACTCAACTCTGCCATTGTAGTGCCAAAGCAACCATGGACAACATAAACAAATGAGCATGGCTGTGTTCCAATAGAATTTTACATGCAAAAACAGGTGGTGCTCTGGATTTGACCACAGGCTATATCTTCCTGACCTCTGCTTTACAATAAACAAAGAGAAATGTGGCCTTCATAATTAACCTTCTCCCTAGTCTCTTCCAACTAAAGTATGTAATAAAAATACAGGATAGGTGCCATAGTGAGAGAATAAGGAAAGGGACTACAGCATAAAAGAGAACCCAATAGCTTTGCCAAGTGTCCCAAACAAGAAAGAGGGTGACATTCCAAACAACCCTTAGTTATTAATATTAAGTGCCGGCATGTTTCCAAATAGAGATTTACCTAGCATTCTGGCAATCCTCATTTCAATATTAGGCGAGCAGACCAGACCAGACTTGACAGCCCACATCAGGCCCTAACCACCACAAATGCTGCTCCTTGCTTCTGAGTATTCATTAAGAACTTTCCAGTGCAAGTTATTAGGAGTTGACAAAAGTATAATTAACAATAATGCTCAAAAACTGTAAACTAGTATTATAAAAATAGTACGAATATATCCTGATGAGTTAAAGTTTGCAAGAGTGAAGTAGTAAATGTAGAGTAGGGCCAGACAGAGAAGCAAGAGTAAGATCTGCTATGAAACCAGGGATAAGTGTGAATGGAAGGAGGAAGGCCTTTGCCCTGGAGAAGTCAGCACAGCAATGAATCCAAATGAAACATTGTGAGAGAACTGTCAGAACTAGCTCTGGTTAAAGATTTACAGTGCATTAAAATTGTGGGGGACCCAAATCCACCTTTAATGCCTTTTCATGCTACTATAGCATCTCTTCTTTATAAGTCTTCAGTATATCCATTCATCAATTTATTCATTCATTCAATAAACATTTATAAAGTTCTTTCTTAGTAATAGTTGTCATGGCTACCATGACTTGGAGACTACCAACCAAAACCAAACAGCAATACTAATGCATTAGTTCAGGGAAACACATCAAGAGTCTTAGCTGGAAGATCAGCTGAGCAATTCTAGTGTACCAGCATATCTGGCCTTGACTGGAAAAGTCTTTGGATATTGGTTCACATAGGAAAAGAAAATTGTCATACGGAACAAGAAAGTTGGTGTACTTTAAGAGAAACTTAAAACAAGGACTTGGAAACAAGGAGGAGAGAATAGGTATACCCAAAGCCTTTGTTCTTTATTACAGCAAGTCAGGCCACTGCCTTCACAACTAAAGACTGAAACAAAAGTAAAGAACATATGTTCTAAAACTTTATAAAAAACACTGAGGGAAGACATTAAAGAAAAAACAAATAAAAGGTTACGTATTTCATGTTTGTGGACTGGAATTATCGATATTGTTCTGATGGCAAATCTTCCTAACTTGATCTATAGATTTAACAAAATCCCAATAAAAACCCAGAAAACTACTTTAATTGTCAGCAAACTGATTTTAAAGTTTATATGGAAAAGCCAAAGACCAAAAGAGCCAACAAGAAGGGCATAGTTGGAAGACTGATGCCAACCAACATCAAGACTTACTGTAAAGTTGCAGTAATAAAAAGAGCATAGAATTAGTGAAAAGAATAGGAATATGCAACAAAATAGTAACACAAAAATAGATCCACACAAATGCAGTCAAATGAATTTGACAAAGGTGTAAGGTGAATTAAATAGAGTGAAAATGGTATTTTCAATATATACTATTAGAATAATCAAATGTCTGCACAAAAACAACAAGCAAGCAAACAAGCAAAAACCCCAAAGCCTAAAATGAGCCTAAACACAGACCTTATAGCTTACACAAAAATTATCTCAAAATGGAATGTAGATAATTTTAAAATGCAATTTTAAAACATTTCTAGAAAAACACAAAGAAGAAAATATATGTGACCCTGGGCTGAATGGTAAGTTTTTAGATACAATATTAAAGTCACAATATATGGAAGGGAAATTGATAAGTTGGACTTCATTAGAATTTTAAAATTTGGTCTTTGAAAAATATATAAAAGAATGAAAAGATAAGTCACTGACTGAGAGAAAATACATGCAAAACACATATGTGATAAAGGATTTATATCCAAATTGTTCAAAAAATTCTTAAAGTCAAAATAACAAAGTGAACAGCCCAATTTAAAAATAAGCAAAATATCTAAATAGATTCTTCACCAAAGATGATATAAAAAACGGCAAACAAACCTGAGGAAAGATGCTCCACATTTTCATTACAGAACTGCAAATAAAAATAGCAATGAGATTGTATCTCTACACATGTATTAAAATGGCTAAAATTCAAAAAACTTCCAACATCAAATGTTGACCAGGATATGAAAGGACAGAAATTCTCTTTTATTTCTGGTAGGAATACAAAATGGTGTAATCATTTTGGAAGAAAAGTTGGCAGTTTCAGAAAGCTACATTAACATAGTCTTAGTATTCAGTCCAAAAACTGCACTCCTAGTTACCAAACTGATTTGAAAACTTATATTTAAACAAAAAGCTGCACAAGAAATTTTATAGCATCTCCATTCATAAACCCTAGAAAACTTGGAGTGACCAGGCCCTCTTTCAATAGGTGAATGGATTATTGAACTGTAGTATGTCTTGTGGTAACAAATAAAGTAAGACCTTATTCAAAATGGAATCAGGAAGACATGCAGAGAGGGCTCCCAGGATCATACCACTCATTGCAGCTTACTTTACATGCCCTTGCAAGAAGAAGGTTACTTTATATAACCCAGCAGGAAGAAAAAAGATTTCCTCCTTCTCCAGCAACAACTTAGCCAGTGAGAAGTCATACGACCCCAAACTCTTGCTCACTTCTAATGAGCTTTGGTTCAAAACCACCCCTCCCAACTCCCTCCCATCCTCTATACCATACTCTCCTCATTTTTTCTCTGGACTTGCTGATGATTCACCATAGCTTGCGTGTCCCAAATTGCAAATTCTTCTGCTATTTTCTAAATTCTCTAAATATTCTACATTTACCTGGTTAAACTGCTTACCCTTTTGTTTTAAAGGTTGAAAATACAAATAATGGAATACTATTCAGTAATAACAAGAAATGAGCTATCAACCCATGCAAATGCATGGATGAATGTAACTATATATATTTTAAGTGAAAGAAGCCAGGCTGAAAAGGTTACATAATAGGTTACTCTTATTATATCACCTTCTGAAAAGATAAAACCATAGAGACAGTGAATGGATCAGTGGTTGGCCAGTGGTTTTGAATATAGGAAGTATAGGGTTTGGTTTAGTTTATGGTATTGTAATGGTGGATACAAGACACTTTTCATTTCATTAACCCATATAATTTTACAGCACAAAGAGTAAAACTTAACGTATAAAAAAATTATTTATGAGTACTGGGATCCCAAGATGTAATGTTGACTGTTACAGTAAAAAAGATCTGTTTTAAAAATGAGTAAAACATCAACAAAAGGGGCAAAGAAAGAAAGTGCTGACCTTAAATACTTATTGAAATGAGTTCATAAGAATAAAAGCAAAAAAAAAATGGTACCCAGGAACTATATTCTAATTTACAAAGGTTTTTCTTATCAGTGATAGATTAATAATTTTGAAACCTCTAAACATGCTTACTGAATTGGACTAATATGCAAATGAAGTGTGGAAGATTAGAGCCAGTCTTCTCACTAGTATGTGGAAATTTAAAAATAAGAGGCCAAGATGATACATGTGCTAAAGGATCAGTTGTTAGAGATATGTATAAACTCATGCTTAGCTCAATATTGATACAGATGGTTACATATAGAAATATTTATAGTGTACATATATTCAGCCCTCCTTATCCACAGGTTTTGTATCTGCAGATTTAACTTATCATAGATGAAAAACAGTATTTTCAATCTGTGGTTGGGAATTCATAGGTGCAGAGGGCTGACTGTATGCACTGTTCTATGCCATTTCCTATAAAGGACTTGAGCATTCCCGAATGCTGGTATCTACAGAGTACCTAGAACCAATCTCCCAAGACACCAAGGGTCAACTGTATGTGGGCTAGTCCATGCAGATTTCCTTGCACTGTCAGCTGAGGGAACCTAGAGCCAACAACAAACAAGCAATGACACTATCTAGTGCCCTGGTCTTGATTTTTAATGGCATTCTCCAGAACAAAGAACCAAGTTTCCTTTGACAAATGGTTGATTGGCTGTTTATAGGACTAAGGCAGGAAATATCTAAGATGATCTTAGGACAACTTACAGTGCCAGAAACAACAACAGAAAAACAAACAAACAAACAAACAAACAAACAAAAACACTTACAATAAAGAGGTAATGCCAAAGGGACACATGAGCCACCTGAAAGAGTCCCTATTGGCCACACGTATTGAAGATTTTGAACAACAAAATCAAGTAACATTGGATTGTAGCCAAAAGCATAAAATCAATATTCAAGTTAATACTAATAAAATAAAGTGATTAAAAAGTAAATAAATGGGTGAAGAAGGAACAAATTTCCAATGTAGAAAAATCCAATTCTCCACTCTCAAGGAAATGTAGCATAACTCCCTACTCTGTAAGTGCAATCTGTGCATAGTATCCTCTTTTGGACAGAGGGTGGGAGAAGAAATAAAGGAAAACCTGGTACATACTACTTCAGCCAAGTGATCAATTTTAATTTTAACAGCAATGTCATGTTGAAAGTGTGTACCTTTGATAAGATGTGATGAGAATGGAAATTTACCTCTGTAATTTTTCTGCTAAAATTTCAAAACCCCAGTTTACTTATGCGAAAAACATCACAAAAATCTCAATGGAGGGTTATTCTACAAAATACCTGACCAGTACTCCTGAAAACACTTAATCTCTTTAAAAATGAAGTGATTCTCAGAAACTGTAACAGTTAAGAAGAGTCTCACTGGTGACTGAATGTAATGTGTTATCTTGGATAAGGTCTGGAAAAGAAAAAAAAACATTAGGAAGAAAAAAGAAAACTAAGGAAATTGCAATACTTTATGAATAGTTCATAATAATGTATCAATACTAACACGTCAATTGTAACAACTATAGCATATTATTATAAGATGTAAACAATGCGGGAAACCAGTATGGGTATGGAGTATATGCAAACTACTATATTTATAATATTTCTCTAAATCTAAGCTATTCTAAAATTGATTATTGAAAACATACTTTATGAGACTCTGATAATACAAACTGCACTTCTCTGGGACTCCTGAAGCTGAATCCACACAGATAGGTGACAGTGGCTTTTTCACAGAGGATGCTCCATGTTCACCCCACCAAGTCCCAGTGCCTCAAGAGTGACCATTATCAGGCATCGTCACACAGAGCAAAGTAAGGCATGGCATTAAATAACAACACATTCCTATAGGGTGTCAGAACATAGAAAAAGAAACTAGTGAGATCCATGGACAACTGAGAGGACAATACCCATAAGTATGTGAGAGAGAGTAAAAAAAAACTGGCATATTTAAAAGGATGATTTGACATCTATCCATCGAAAAGCATGAAAACGTAGAGGGCAGAGCTATAGAACTCTCAGGTGTGATTGTTTTGGTGCCTCTATTTTCATGCCCAGGTAGGTGTGGATACGTAAGCATAGCTCCTCAAACATAGGGAAAAGTATACCGTAGTGTGCAAGAAGAGAGTCATGGAGTTACACTTTATAGATCTGAAACTCAGTTTTACCATTTACTAATTGTATGACATTGTGCAAGTAATTTAAAATTCATGTGTCTTAGTTTCCTCATATACCAAGGGGGAATAACAAGAATATATATACATCATGGGGTACTTCCAGGATTAAATATGTCAACTTACTTATAAGAATGCCTGCATGTAGAAGGCAATCAGTAAATCTTAGCTAAGATTATTATGACTGTGTAGCCCTGACTTATATGTAGGTTTTGCAAAGGTTACCATAAAACACCTGTCCAGTTTCCACAGTATTTATTCCAATGCCTCTCTCAGAACAGAAAGTACTATCATTCTATCCTTTTCCTGAACTCACCCTCTTATTTGGGAAATATGAGACTGTGTGGGGAATTAAGTAAGATTTTTCAAGGTAGTTCTTAAATAATTCAGACATTCGAGATCATAGTGACACTCCAACATTTCTGAGACAGGTCAAGAAGTCCTTCACATTATTTGGACATTTATTTTGTAGAGAATTATTCCTAATTTGTGATTATGAGATTGGTCTAAGATTATGAGAACAGAAATAAAAAAAATTCTCTCTCTCTTTTTAGTCATTTTTTAGGGTTTTATTTTTCTTTCAAATCTTAAATATTATATAAATCAGGATGTCATAAAGTAAATAATTTTAGCAGTTAAGGTATATAGTTAACTATGTTTTATGAAGAGGCAAAGAACTGACAAGATATGATTTCTCATACCATACGATGCATTTTATTCTAGGTCTAGAATAATTTGACCTAAGGGCTGACTATAAAATTATATCTCAGGACATATAAAATATTGCTATAATTATTAAAATTGAATAAAACTTGACTGTCAATCAAATGTTAACTTTTGCCTAAAAGACACATTATAAGGAAATTAATAAGTAATATTCCAGTTCTGAACATATTGAGAATCAAGTCCAAAGATAAGGTAGATGGAAATAGAGTATATCTCATTACAAAGAAATACTACTTTGGAGGTTGTGGCTTAGATATAAGAAAAATTATGAGCTTCCCAATAACCCCAGGAAAACATGAACTTCATGCCCTCTGCCACAGAGTGCAGGACCACTGTAGCCTCCTTGCATGGAGCAGAGCTTATTTCTATGAAGTGTATGTCTTGAGTAGCAAGTAGAGTGTGCTCACTATAATCAAGTAGTTCATAAAGAGAAAACAGGCTATGACACATACGTGTATGCCTACCTCATTTCCCCGAAATCATTGAACAGGTCATCTACTTCTAGAGGTGGGTTAGGGACCAGAAACAGTTAGGGAACATATCTTGGAAACCAGAAGAAAAGATAAGTATTCTAACCCAAGAAAGTTGCTTGTACTCATGCCCATATTCCAGACCTGCAAACACATGAGATCACTCAACTTTGGAAATCTTAAATTTGAATAACTCCCTCTCTGATCACTAATGTGTATTCTTTCAGAAAAATTGTTTACATACATATTAGTCATGTAATCTCTCCATTACTCTTTGGGTGACCAACCCGTTGATCTCATTTACTTTTTTACCAAGTCTATACCCAAACATATGCTCCCTCAAACCTTTATTTCCTTTGCAATTTTAGGAGATAAATTGGGAGATAGAGCTGTGGTCAGATCATAAAGGGTCAAAAAATGCAAAAAGGAGCTCAATTCTATTGGTTGAGCATGGGGAAACCTTTGCAAGTTTTTGTGTTGGGGAGTGACATATTCTCATGTTATTGAACTGGTGGAAGAGCAAAAAGGCAGAATGTTGGAAGCTGTGGAAGTAGATGGGAGGTAAATACATAAATGTAGCTGGAGATAAAGTAGGTCTGAACAGAAGCATTGGCTAGGGCAATAGTGAGGAGGACATAGCCAGGAGAAACTACAGAATCAACAGAACCTAGAACTGGTATAAACTGAAGAGTAGGAGGCACTAAAGGTGATCCCTGGTGTCTAAGAAAGTACCTGGCACATGAACAATAACATGAATATGTGTTGACCCTAATAAAATATTTGTAGTAAACATTTTATTGGGATTAACTTAGTAGTAGGTAACTCTGAAGATTATAGAGAACTCTCTGCACACTTTCAAAATTTTACCTATTTTATGTTGTAATAAAATAATTGTATCATATATTTCTCCCTCCTCCCATTTTAATATTTCCTCATTGCTTCAATGTAAAAGGGCACTTCATTTTTATGCACCACAGACATTTAACTTATTTCTCATAAGTGGGCAATAATTGGATGACAGCACCTCCTAAGTAACTGCTTTAGATTATGTACAATTATGAAATTATAACTATATACCCACAAGTTACAATGTACCAGGGACTTTTCTAAGCATCCACCTATTTAATTTTCAGAACAACTCTGAGATATCTATTTATTATGTCCAGTTTGTGGATGTGTAAACTGAGAGTCTGAGGGATAATGATATTTGTTCAAATTCATACAGCTGATGAGCATGGTACAATTCCAATTCAGATTGTTCTGACTACATCACCTCCAGCTATAAATACTGAACTGTCTTCACCATATGGTGAACTATAAAGTAAAAAGTTTGCCTCACCTCCTTTTACAATTGTTATCAATTCTGGATTCTGTTAAATAATTATTGCTTTGGATAATGATTTCCAGCTGTTTTATACAAAACAGAGCAAAACAAAAATAAAAACAAAAAACAGGTGATTGTGTTGTCTGAAACATGAAACTATGCACTAAGCTATAATTTGAAATCTGATAAACCATGACTATATGTGAATCTTTTAAAAATAAATATAACACTTTAATCAAAGATACAAAGCTGATTTTTCTACTCTGCCTCACTTAATAGAGTAAAGATGAGAAATTGGTACGGTCTGTACTCCTTAGTAATAACCTTAGCAGTTAAGGTACATTCATATACTTAAAAAATTATTTGACTTGCTCTTCTTATATAAAGACTTTTAAATCTACTTCATAGACTTACTCATTGTCAATGACCTCCATATTCACCACCTCTAAATAGATATGCAAGTACATCTAAATTTTAATTTGATCATTACACACACAAAAAAATTTCAGAATATGAATTAAAAATGTCTCTCCTGGATCATAATAAATAATTTTATTTTCTTTGCACATAATATTTGTTCTCCTCATAAGTGACCTGATATTTTCTAAAGGAACTTTCTTCCCAAAGCAGAATTGACTCCTCGTGATGACTGCAACAACCATTACTCCATGGAATCCACCATGACTTTGTCTTCTACCTTCCCTGCTCTGTCAGTTCTTTAACATCTACCATTATTAATTTTCATTTATTTTCCTAGACTACTAAATGGAGTTGGAAAATATTCTAGAACCACACTGATTTAGTCTAATATAAAATGAATGAATGTGTGACTCTTTTAGTGTAGTCATGTAAAAATGCATGTAAAAATTACAAAGAAAATGTAATACATAGCTGATTTTTTAAAAAAATCCCAGAAAGATAAATTAAATCCAGAGGTTTATAAATTAAATAAAGACACTGACTCATAATTTTTTGAATTCTAATAGAACTGAGTACTTACATTTTAATGTCCTTCTGGGTGTAGCTCCCAGGATTGCTTAAAATCTGCAAATTTACTTAAATAAACAAGTGGGACTATATCAAACTAAAGGCTCCTGCACAGCAAAATAATTTATCAATAAAATAAAATGACTACCTACTAAATGGAAGAAAATATTTGTAAATCATATATCAGATAAGGTGCTAATATTTAAAAATCTACTGAAAACTCATACAACTCAATAGCAGGAAAAAAAATCTGACTGGAATAGGCAAAGGATCTGAATAGGCATTTTTCCAAAGAAGATATACAGATGGCTAATAGGTACATGAAAAGATGGTCAGTATCACAAATCAAAAAAAAATCAAGTCAAAATCATAATAAGATATCACCTCACACTTGGTAGAATTACTATTTTCAAAAGAATAATAAATAAGGAATGCTAGAGAGGATACAGAGGAAAGGGAAGCAGTTGTGCACTGTGAGTGGTCATGTACATTGGCATAGTCATTATGGAAAACAGTATGGAGATTTCTTTTAAAAAATATAAGTAAAACTATCATATGATTCAGTAATTCCACTTATGAATATTTATCTGAAAAATAAATTGAAAATGAGATAAAAATATATCTGTATCCCCATCTTTAATGAAGCATTATTTTAAATAGCCAATATATGGAAACAACTTAAATGTCCAGCTACCCATCAATGCATAAATGGGATAAGAAAATGTGATTTTATATATATATATATATATATATATATATATATATATATATATATATGTGTGTGTGTGTGTGTGTGTGTGTATAATTAAGCTATAAAAACAATAAAATCTTGCCATATAATTTTATTTATATGTGGAATCTAAAAATATATATATACAAATGGAAAATTATCTCATAGATATAGAGAACTGGTTGATGTATGCCAGAGGTAGAGGAGAGGTGGGCATATCAGCTGAAGGGAGTCAAAAGCTATAAACTTCTAGTTATAAAATAACTAAGTCATAGGGATGTAATAGCATAATGACTACAGTTAATAATACTGTTTTTCATATTTGAATGTTGCTAAGAATATACATCTGAAAAGTTCATATAGGAAAAGAAATTTGTAACTATGTATGTTGAGAAATGTTAACTAGACTTATCATAGTGATTATTTTTCAATATATACAAATTGAATCACTATTGTACACCTGAAACTAATATAATGTTGTATATCAATTATACCTCAATAAAATAAGCAAACAAACACATTCTTATAGATTTAAAGAATTTTCTAGTTTGTGGCAAGATTAGACCAGTTTTCTCAGTGGCCTAGGAAAGAGGCAATGTGAGAAAGTTTTGACTTGCCTGCTCTGAATTGGAAGATAAAGACAGGGGACTGTGATCCAAGAAATGCAGCTAGCCTCCATAAAGGAATGCAGCCCTGCTAACAAGTTGTTTTAGCTCATTGACAGACTTCTAAGCTACAGAAATTTAAATAATAGATTTGTGTTATTTTAATCCACTAAATGTGTGGTAATTTTATAGAGCAGCAATATAAAACTAATACAGTAGGGTAGCAAGAAGTTAAACACAGTGGAAAACAGAGTTCATAAACTGGGAGATAGATTAGAAGCAAACATTCTGAGACGAATACATAAATCTAAATCTTGGTACATAATGGTAAAAGTGTAGACAAACAAAGACTGAATAAGTGTTGTCATTCATCAACATTGAACAAAAATTGAACATGGAAATAAGGCATGGTATATCAGGAGAAAGTATTCAAATAAATTGGTAAACCTATGGATGCCTTTAAATAAATAACATAAAAATAACAAAAAATAAAGACATTTGGAGATTGCAATGTAATTCATGCACTAAAATATTTTTTAGTTCAGAACATGGAATAGATAATCAGAAGTCTATCCCTTATAAGGTAAAGTATGTGTATGTATGTTACTTTTCACTTACTTGTGTTGTTTCTTCTGTTCCCACTGCTAGAATAAAATGAGGACAGAAATTTCTGTCTGATTTACTTATTGCTATATTTTCAGGATCTTGGCAGTGAATAGAGTGTTGTAAATGATAAATAGTAAATTTGTAAATGGGTAAATTGGGCATATACCTTCCAAACCAGTAAGGAAAATAGACAGACAAGTACCATATGATTTCACTTCTGAGAAACCTAAAACAACAAAGTAAATGAATAAACAAAACAAAACAGAGAGAGACCCATAGATTCAGAGAATAAATGGATCATTGCCAGAGTGGGTGGGTTACAGGATGAGTGAAATAAGTGAAGGGGACTAGGGATACAAACTCCCAGTTATAAAATAAATAAGTCATGAGGATGTAATGCATAGCAAAGGAGATATAGTCAGACATACAATAACCTTGTGTGGTGACAGACTATTACTAGATTTATCATGGTGATTGCATCATGATTTATATATATGCCAGATGACTATATTGTATAGCTGAAACTAGTATAATTTTGTATGCCAACTATACTTTAAAAAAAAGAAAGGAAAAGAGTTAAACTCAATTCTAATAGAAGATAGGAAAATAAGAAAGAAGGAAAAAATCATGGGGAAAACACAAAGTAAGATGATTGAAAGGCAAGTGATTAATACTTGGGTCAAATGAATTTACAATGTGCAGTTTAGAGGAGATGCCCACAGGGATGATATTCAACTGGTACATAGGAATAGACTGCACCATTTTAATGGTTGATGTCCATTTTGATTGGTCTGCATGTGTCATATGGGTTCTTAATACTTGGATATTACCCTTGTATCACCTCTAAGAACTAAATATAAAGGGGTGAGAAATACTAATGTAAAAATTGTAGAATCAACAATATTGCGATAGAAAGATGTATATTCTTAGCAATGCAAATGTTCAATGCTTAGTGATAAAACATTCATTTTCTAAGAAGGCCCACAAAATCCTGAATCTGAATTTTACAAAGTGGGTGCAATAAATATAAAGCTTAATATTAAAAGTTAAAATTAGAAAAAAATTACAATGAAAGATTTTTTTGTATGAATATAAAAATATTAATAGATAAAATATTTTAAAAACTGATAAGCACATGCAATATTTGATCATTACAAATAGCAAAATTTATGCCCTGGAACTTCAGCTGAGTCCCCAATTTCTTTATTATCTAAGTACATATTCACATTTCAGCAACTATATATCATATTATCAACAACAATTTTTCCAAAATTTTCTCTCCTCCATTAGATTAAACCCTAACTTTACATACATTTATTTTTTATTTTTTAATGTTTGGTCTTTTAGTATACAAAGAATAAGAAATAATACAATGTAATTTTGTCTTTCCTACTTTGACATCTTTCCAGTCCTTTTAGTTTCTTTTTATATTTCTATGAATAAGATTTTTTAAGTCCAACTTTTCTAAATAAATTTTTAATCAAATCTCTTTCTAGTTCCTATGGGATTGCAATTCATTCCTCAATAGTCTTCTTCTTCTATCTTCAAACTTCACATTGTTCTGCAACTTTAAAGAGATATTCTCATGTAGCTTCTATAAAAAATAAAATTTATTGTGAAGGAAGGAAAGGAGGGAAGGAGGGAAAGTGACCGGGAAGAAGAAAGAGAAACAGTGAGAAGTAAATGCACTTTATTCTCTTTCTTTGACTAGAGTCAAATGAACCTACCAATGAACTGACTTTTGTTAATAAATACAGTAGGACTTCTTCCTATGGAGGTATATATTTTTTTCTGCATCATCACGCTTTCCTTGTTTTAAGAATAATATACAGTGATGTCTACTTACTTGTTTCAGAGGATATCTGGACTCTAGACAGCAACCAAAATAAAGACCTCTCCCTTTCTGTCCTACTTCTCCTTGGTAAGCCAGAGTTGATCAAGGTGAATCCTCACCAAGTGATCAAAATCTAGAGTGCTCTATTGAAAATTATTTTACAAAAAATTGAGTGAAGCCTAAGGCTGTAGAAAAAGCTGAACTCTAAACACTAGGACAAGTAACACTAAACACTAAGTCTTGAAAGGCTTCAAAGTGTGGCTACACCCCAAGAACCAGGTATTCTTGCATGAAATTGTTCTTGATTTCCACCATCAGTCCCTACCACTAGATGTCACTTTCTTAATCTTATTCTTCCTTATAACAACGTGTGTGTGTGTGTGTGTGTGTGTGTGTGTACACATGCATGTGTTAATAACCCACCTACATGTCATGTTCACTCTTTCTTTTCAGTTATATATAAACTTGCCTCATATTCCCTACTGAGCACAAATATTAATAAAAAATCACAAGTTTTGAAATTGTTTGGGTTTTTGGTTGTTGCACTTCAAAGCACCACAAACCTTAGTGGCTTAAAATTATAATGTATTCACAGTACTCGTGGTTTTGTAGGTCCCCTGAGCTCAGCTGGGTGCTCTCATGGATGCCTTTGATGTTGTCATAGGCAGATGTAGGCTGGGACTGAAGCCATCTGAAGGCTCAACTGGATACCCGAGAGAGCTTGCTGAGATGGCTGGCAGTTAATAGTTGTCAACTAGGAGCTAAACTATGTCTATTGAGCAGAACACCTACATTTGGCGTCTGGATTCCTAGTGGGAACATTCCAAAAGCAAATGTTCTGAGGGGAAACAAGAGGAACTGCCAGCCTGATTAAGGGCAAGACTCAGAACCAGCAAGGCACCGCTTGCCAAGTATTTTATCAATTAAAGCAAGCCCAGATTCAATCGGTTAGATAAATGCACTTCAGCTCTAGTTGAGAAGAGTGACCCTTTAATATGTAATGGGCATCCTGTTTATAAGATTCCAATCCCAGCTTTATCTTCTAAAACTTGTGTGATTTATTCTCCTTGAATAATCTTAATCTGGTTACTAGAGTTTTTCTAACAAGAAGTAATATTTGGAAAGTGTTGCTTATATAGTAGACACTCAAGAAATGAACTTCTAAACACTGACAAATTCATTAAGTACAAGAATGTATTGTATAAATTTTGTGGGGAGTGAAAACATGTGAATTTGATAAATTAACATTTAAATAAAGCATGAATAAACAAGCAAGTTTCCAACATAGTCATCTTGCCTTACTTATTTTTATAGCATTCCAAAATTTTTTTTCTTTATTGATTCTGTAAATATTGCTTAATTAGAAACTGGTTTATTTTGTACATTTAGCACTGACATTTGACATATAACTTTGAAAGATTTGCATATTTAGAAAAGTTTTCTGCTTCTTATAGGTAACTACTACTATGTATTAGTTCTGGGAGTAGAAACATTTGATTAAGGGGAGAATGATAAACTCATTTTTTAAATTTATTTATTGGGGTGACATCTGTTAGCAAGGATCACATAGGTTTCAGGCATGCAATTCTACAGGTAAACTTATTAATACATGATTTATGGCTTGTCTCAGTAAGTTAGTAGATCAAAATGTGTCTGGGATTTTCAGAAAAAGGAATGATGTAGTCTACATAGATATAAGAAAAACTTTTTTTCTGGCCCTTTTTATAAATACTATACTGCAAGGTTCTAAACTTTGTAGGAATTACTTCTGAGGAAAGGCTAAGAATAAGACAGTACAAGTGAAATGTAATACATTTTTTTACAGTTTTATTTCATGACATCAGTTCGATTCAACTATAAAATTCACTGTAAATGTGGCTCTCAATTTCTTAGCAACTAAAGATATGTTTTATATATATCAACAACTAATAGATTATTTTAAAACTTTATTTTCTTGGTAACATTGTTATATATGTCAGAGGTTTCAATAACTTTGTTCTTTGTTTGAAGATGACATTACTAAAATTTGCTGTAGAAAAAATTCCCCTCTCCTCTATACTAGTTATATAATTTTTCATAATGTCTTAAAGGATAATAGATTTCTTTCAATTATTCACAGTGCAAGTAATAATACAATGATAAATCCATTTATTTATTTTATTAACAATTCTTTTGTCAAAAGTAATAAATAAAAAAGTTTAACTCAGAAAACTTTTCAGGATTGCATGTAGTAAAATCTGGTAGCTTTTCACAAAGACTGCTTCTCAGCTAGAAAAAGCTACTCGCAAGCATAAAATTTAATTAAACCAAAATTTTTTATTTAATAACAATTTGGATAAAGTGCTCAAATTAAATCAATTATAAGCAGCATAATTAGAAATCATGCCTGTTTATGTTCTTTACTCATATGTATGTCAACATTGTTCAGATATTATATACTGTAGAAAATGATACAGACTCATATAAGGATTATATGTCTTCATGGTATAACTTTGGATGAAAAATAATCTACTAATTGAGTGATATTTGTATATGGTAAGGATCAAGACAGCCACATCACAAGAAACTTACTCTTTCAATAATTTATTTATCAAACATTTTATCAAACGTACATTTTGTATTTTTCAATTACAGTTGACATTCACTATTATTATATATTAGTTTCAAGTATACAACATAGTGGTTAGACATTATATAATGTAAGCAGTGATTTCCCCTGTAAGTCTAGTATCCACCCAGCACTATACATAGTAATTACAATATTATTGATTATATTCCCTATGCTATACTTGATATTCTGTAACTATTTTTTAACTACCAATTTTAACTTCTTAATCTTTTCACCTTTTTCACCCAGCCTGCTAACCTCCCTCCCATCTGGAAGCTATCAGTTTGTTCTCTGTAACTATAAATTTGTTTCTGCTTTGTTTGCTCATTTATTTTATTCTTTAGATTCCACATATAAGTGAGATCATATGGTATTTGTCTTTCTCAGTCTGACTAATTTCACTTAGCATAATATGCTGTGGGTCCATCCTGACTAATTTCACTTAGCATAATACCCTCTGAGTTCATCCACAAATGATAAGATTTCATTATTTTTTATAGCTGAGTAATATTTCATTGCATATAAGTACCACCACTTCTTTATTCAGTCACCTATTGACAGGTTCTTAGGTTGCTTTCATATCTTGACAATTATAAATAATGTAGCTGTGAACATAGGATGTACAAATCTTTTTAAATTACCGTTTTGAATTTCTTTGGGTAAATATGTAAAGTGGAATTGCTGAGTCAACAAATTGAAAAGACAACCTACTGAATGGGAGATAATCTTCCCCAATGATATATCTGATAAAAAGTTAATATCCAAAATTTATGAAGAACTCATACAACTCAACTCCAAAGGAAAAAAAAATCCAATAAAAAAACAGGCAGAGGATCTGAATAGCCATTTCTCCAAAGAAGACATACACATGGCCAATAGACATATAAAAAAATGCTCAAAGTCATTAATCATCAGAGAAATGCAAATTAAAACCACAATGAGTTATCACCTCACACTGTTCAGAATGGCCATCATCAATAAATCAACAAACAACATATGTTGGCTAGGCTGTAGAAAATAGAGAACCCTCTTTCACTATTGGTGGGATTGTAAATTGGTGTAGCACTATGGAAAACAGTATGGAAGTTCTTCAAAAGTTAAAAACAGAAAAATTATATTTTTGAGCAAGGTAAGTTAGAAACAATGTTATAATAGTTTCAGGTGCACAGCACAGTGATGAGTCATTTATATAATTTAATAAATCCCCATTCATGATACATACTTATTACTATGTTGCTGACTGACTGTATACCCTATTCTGCATTTTATATCCTCATGACTATTCCATGACCATGAACTTGCAATTCTTGATTTCTTCCTCCAATTTTTTCCCACCCCTTCAGCTCTCCTGTCATCACTTCAACAAATCTAGTACCCATCTAACACCACACACAGTTACTGCATACTTCTTGACTACATTCCCATGTTATACACTACATCTCCTTGATTATCGCCTGGCGACAATCAAACTAAATTCCTCTATCCCTTTCCCTTATTTTACCCATGCTCCCATCCCTCTTCCCATCTTAAAGAAGTCCCTCTAACATTCTTTATAGTACTGGTTTGGTGGTGATGGATTCCTTTAACTTTTTCTTATCTGAGAAGCTCTCTATCTGTCCTTCAATTTTGAATGCTAGCCTTGCTGACTACATTATTCTTGGTTGTAGATCCTTGGTTTTCATCACATTGAATATTTTCTGCCATTCTCTTCTGGCCTGGAAAGGAGAAATCAGCTGAGAGTTGAATGGGTGTCCCCTTGTAAGTTACTATTTGCATTTCTGTTGCTGTTTTTAGAATTTCCTCTTTTTCTTAAACTTTTGCCATTTTAAGTATGTGTCTCAGTGTGGTTCTGTTTGGGCTCATATTGTTTGGAATTCCCTAAGCTTCTTGGGCTTATATGCCTTTTCCTTCACCAGGTTAGGAAAATTTTCAGTCAGAATTTCTTTAAATAATTTCTTGATCCCTTGCTTTTCCTCTGTCCTATCTGGTAGATCTATGATTTGAATATTCTTATGCTTATTGTCCCAGAGGAATCTCAAACCATTTTAATTTTTTTAATTCATTTTTATTGTTAGACTTATTGGGGTGACATCTGTTAGCAAGGATTACATAGGTCTCAGGCATACAATTCTACAGTGCATTGTCAACTTGTTGTATAATAAGTTCACCACCTAATGTGGCTTCTCTTTCCATCACTTTACATTTTAATTTTTTTGGATTTTTTCTATCTGTTCCGATTGGGTGTTTTCTGCTGGCTTGTCTTGCAAATCACTGCTTTGTGCTTCTATTTTATCTAGTTTGGTGACTTTTATTCCATTCTTCATTTCAGTTAATGTAGTCATTATCCCAGTATGGTCCTTTGTAATGGTTTGTAAGTTCTCTTTAATCCTTACCATCTCTCTGTTGAAGTTATCATTAGGTTCCTTAAGCATTTTTATAATCATTGCTTTGAGCTCTGTTTCTGATATGTCATCTGTCCCCATTTCTTTATTTTGAGCTCCCTTCTTCTGGTTTCTCATTTTGGCAGCCTCTCTGGACCCTCGTTGCTGCAGTTTCTTTGGAGTTTGCTGCTGATACTGGGCAGGCAGCAGTCTCTGGGGGGGGGGGGTGGTTGCAGCTTTGTTTTCTTCCTATGGTTCCTGGGGTTGTGCAGAGAGTTTGGGCATGATTGCACCTTTCTGTACTCAGTTTGGCCCATGTGCAGACTTTGCCCTCAGTCTTGAGGTCAGTCCTGTGTTCTGGTCTTTCAGGCCATGCTGGTTGTGGGGAAAGAAATGAGCATGCAGCCCTTTCTCTCCTTCTTTTTATCTGGCCAGAGTATTTATGCTGTGGCTCCTCACTACCCAGTTGTTACCCCTCCTCTGGGAACTGAAGTGAAGTCTAGCAACTGCATTTTGAAAACTGATCTGCACCTCCTGAAGATGAAGTGAGGTGGTTGCAGTATCTCAAGCCTTGCCTCTGGGTCTCCTTTCCTCTCCCTTACAGACAGGGTGATGTCCAGAGTGCTTTCCTGTCACCTTCTTCCTCCTCCCTCCCCAGGGGTAGAGTTCCAAGCTGGTACCCTAGTGCAGCCATGTCCCTGCACTTCCCCTTCTATGTCTCCTTTGTTTAAGCCTCTGCCCACCTGCAAGTACCTTAATGCGAGGAGCGAGGAGTGGGTTTCTTAGCTGTGATTGTGCATTGTGTAGGGGATCCTTGGTTGAGGTATAGGTGTTTTATTAGTTGTAATCTCCAGAGGAGTTTTTCAGAGGTCCCTCTCATGACATTTTATTGAATTCTACAGACTTATTGTTTTAATTAGTCAGTTGGGAAATACATAAGGGGAGGAGTAATTATTACTGTAATTTTTATATATACTTATTTTATATTAACTTGTTGAAATTACTATTCCGATGTTACTTTTATAATTTGAAAAATTAAATGGTATTTTTCAAACATAGTCTTCAATAATACTTAATAATGTACATCTGGGTGACACCACTTGGTTTCCATTGAGTAGAAGTGAGAGAAAGATAGGAATTATTTCTCTGGATTTGGGTAATAAAACAGTAGTCATGTCTTTTCAACTTCTTTAATTTCTATCCATGTGTGATGTGAATAATGTTAATAATATATAAGAGTGGGAGGAAACCAGAACTGTGGCTTGCAAAGAGCATACATTATATCTCATGTCACAGAGCCTTTATGTTCCCAGGTTTATCATATGATGGCATTCCTTTTGTACCACGTAAAAGAAAACAAGGAAGTCAACAGTTTGATGTGCTGACATTGCAACAAACATAATTTTAATTAGCTCACACAGAGGACACTTTGAGGAGAAAGTGGCATTTCACTGAGGAAGGTACTATTAACATAACCTTCCTTGACCCATCATTTATCAGGATACAAGCTGAAAACCAGATGACTAGTTAGGACTATCTCATTGTCCTCATTGTCCTTTAACCCAGGGGCATATGGTTCATTTGCTGAAACATTTATTTTGAAACTTTCTCAGTTTTTTGACACATGTCTTCTTGTCACCATCTTGAGGAAAAAACACTGAACTTCAATGAAATTAAATATGTATCACATGTATGTTAAAGAAAAAGTAAGTAGTCATTGGAAAGAAAGGTAGATAAAATTTGATTAGCAATATGTCATACAAAATTATTTTTAGTTTTGGTTTTAAATTGTTATTTTGGGGAAATAATTAATTTTAGACCTACCTTTATCAACTTTCCTCAGTTTAAAAAGATAATAAAATTAATACATGATTGTTTTGAACTTGTTAAAAGGCTCTCTTCAAATTTATTTAGAGCTTCTGTTCTCTTGAGTGTTAATAGGTTAGTTTTGTCTAAAAACCCTAGGAGCCCCCTTGACCACTTCTTCCTACTTACCTCCCATATTAAGTCCATCCCCCAAAAAATCAAATTTCTAACATACTTACTGCTGCTTGCTCCCTTCAGATATTTGTTATTTGCTTTACATGGACTCATATAATAGCCTCAAAACCAATTTTGTCATCTCTCCTTTTCTATGCTTTAAATCTTTTCTCTTATGGTCCAAGTAGTTAGACTTTTAAAACACAAACAGAAAGATATACATATTTCTTTGAAATATTCTATGACTCTTGATTTTATAGGGATTGAACTTGAAGTACAACCTTTTTTAAGGATGACATTTCTAGTTTAAATTCATTTTCAATTGCTGTATAAAAAATTACCATACACTTAGTGATTTAAAACAATATCAACAGTGCTGTGGTCAGGAAGAGTGGCATGTCACAGATGACTTCTCTGCTCAGGATATCACAAAATTGAAATCAAGATGTTAGGCAGATTAACTTATCATTTGGAGATTATAAGGAAATAAGAAATATACTTCCAGGGCTCATTCTTGTTTTTGGCAAAAAAAAATCAGTTCCTCATATTTGTAGCATTGAGGTTCCCTTTCCTGCTTATTAATCTAGAATGACACTCAGTTTTTAGAGGCTGCTGTCATTCCTTGAGACAAGACCCCTCGAATGACATGTCAAATCCTTCTCTTGTTTTGTACCTCTAAGTTACTCCATCTCTGACATTTAGATCTAGACTTTAAGTACTCAAGTGATTCATTCAGGCCTACCTGGGGAATCTCCTTATTTCAAATTCAACTGATTGGGACCTTAATTACATCTGCAAATCCCTTTGAAGCAGCAACACTTTAATAGAATAAGTTTGAATAACAGGAAGATGGCACATGTACACCAAGATTTAGTAATCTTGGGAGCCATTTTAGAATTCTGCCTATCACCTTGTCCTGTCATATAGTCTGACCCCAACTTAAATTTGAAAAGTCATCATCATTCACTTCCCTAAGTCAGCAGTCCCTGGACTTACAGCATTGGCTTAATCTGGAAACATTTTAGAAAAGCAATTGTGAAGCCCACCTCAGACCTACTGCATCAGAAACTCTGGGGTGGGGACCCAAAACTGGCATTTTATCAAGCCTTATAGATGATGTTGATATACCCTGACATTGAGAACAACTTTTCTACATTAGTCTTGTCAAACTTTAACATGCACAAGAATCACCTGGAAAATTACAAAATATAAATTCCTCTGCCCCACCACCAGAGACTTTCAGCACAACTGAAATTTGGCTGGAAAGTCTGCATGTCTAACAAGTTCTCTGGTGATGCTAATGTTCTTGGTCCACACATTATACTTTGTATAGTGCTGAACTAGAAAGTCAAACAGAACTCTCTTCAGAAATAACAAGCACGTTCCAGTGTCTTTGACTTTAATCATGCCATCTTTTCTGTCTCAGGATGTCCCCACATACCTTCTTCACCTATGAGATCATACTTGGTCTTCAACACCCTTCAAAAATAATCTGTCTTTTGCAGAATTCCCCCGGAAATGTATTCATACCTATCATTTCTCTATTTCATCCGGGGTTTTATACCCAAATCAATGATAGGTTTCATGGTATTGTAATTATTTAAATATTTCACTTACATACTAAAACTATGTATTTTCTACCTTTGCTGTCATAAGCTGAGACACATTTGACCTCCAAAATATTTGTTGAATTAATATGTGTATGAATTAGTGCATGTCAGGTGAAAGAAAATTAATTTCATGTGCATTCATAAAGAACATTTTTCTTGTATGTTGTTTATATTATCACAATATTTGAGAAATTAAATGTATGACATTGCACTTGGGTTTGTGTGGTTTCATTCGTAATGAACATAACCTAATTTGTGAATGATTGAATGCTTGACTGGTTAGATAACCTAAAAATTGTCATTAGTAATCTTATGGCATGTGGTAACAAGGACTCAAAATGCTATTGTAATTGTATTAAAATAAGAGAGGTTAATGTTTGAATGAAGTAGAAAGAGATTATGTTGAAGGACAAATTTTTAAGAATCATTACAAGTTAATTTGCAAAGAGAACTACTGGGAAACTCCTCAATATTCCTCTCTTCTAATGTCCATAAAATAAACTGGAATTTGAGTTGAGGGTGAACCAGTTCTTTCCCTAACATTCATGAAAATTCAAGTCAATTCATGCCCTAGTTTAAACTGTGTTGCCATTTTTACAAGTGGTAGCGTTACCTTAAATTTTACAATTTCATTATATGTAATGTCATTATGGTAATCAATTCCAGCATTAGAATAAGCACAGTTTGCAGGTAATACTATATCCTTGAACTTTATCAAAGTTAACAATCAGGACATTCCATACTTCGTTAGCCTTATTGTTATGGCAACTTATATTTATGATATTATAATTTGTACTTTGCAGTAACAGCTCTGTAATTTCTAAACTTTAAAAAAGGGATCAAATACATATGATACAAATTGATAAAACAGTATAAAAAAAACTAGTGGTTATTAGTAAATACATACTATTTCACTTAGTTATTGATTCATCACATAATTTTTGAGCAACTACCTTCTTCTAGGTACTGGCCACATAAAGCTGACTGACACAGAGTTTCTGAGAGGTCCTAGACTATGTAAAAGTTATTCCATTAGTCATTGCAGTGGAACAAACCATATTAGAACTTAGTAGCTTAGAACAGTAGCCGTTTATCATTTCTCACAAATCCTTGGTCAAGTGGTGGTCCAAATGTCTCCCTCAGTGCTCTTTAGGCTACTGAGGTTGGCTGTATGTCACATGGCTAATCCTAGGGCCACTGTGTGGAGCAGAACTCCCTACATGATGGGGGAAGTGGAGAACTGGGACCATCAATACAGTCAGTTTACCATGTTAATAAATGCCATGGAAATAGCAAGAGGTGGTGGGAGGGGTGCTGAGTGGTTCCCCAGGCAAAGTCAACCATGTGTACAAAGGCATGAAGGCAAGATGGAGCTCATGAGTTGTAAATAATTTGATGTGACTAAAGTGTAGAAAGCATGTTGGAGTGTATAGAGTGGAGATAGCAGAGGAAGAGAGACTGGAAAGCTACTTTATGAGAGTTGAGGAGTATGTTGTCTGCCCTGTAATAAGCAATGATGAGTGGCATGAGATGTGTGCTTTAGAATTGCCAGGTAGAGCAAGTGAAGTATGTGCAGGGTCGAATCTAGAAGCTCAAAAACACTCACAGGGAAATTAAATATTCTGACAGGATATGATAAGCATCTGAATGAAGCCAGTGGCTATAATTAAGAGCAGTGAGAATGTTGGAGACACATTTAGGAACTCATTATGGCCCTTACTTCAGTTCTAATGTATTTAGATGTATTTGAGCTCAATAGTAAGCAAGAAGTAGAAATACTAAGTAAAATGTATAAGAACTTTCATCTTGAAGGAAACAACAATTTTGACATGATTATTTGAGGTATTTATCATACACATATTACTAACTTCTGTAAACTTGATTCTTTAACATCTGCTCTTCATGCATACTAATATGCTGGACCTGCTTTGTTCTGGACAACCTGAAACTATGTCTGAGGCACCTTGCCTTGGCCGTTTCCTCTTCACTGCCCTCCCTTGCTTCTCTGGAGGAGAACTTCTCTTACAATGCGCTTTTCACAAACCAGCCAATCCAGAGCCCACATCCCAATAACACCCCTTAACTTGGCTATGACATTCTGCGCCACTGTACACCTGCTTTATTACCCCAGGCCAGGTCCAAAACATTGGGACAGTCTCTATAACAGAGCCCTCTGAAGTCCTTCCAATTACCCAATTCTAAGCCTGCTCATTCTGCATCACCTTTTGTCCCCCTCTGTGGAAACCACAATAAAAGCTGCTGCCTTCGGTTTCTCCTTCTCCCCTGTTTCTGGTGACCGATCCCAGTGTTTTCATGTGTGGTGTCTCATGGCATTAATATGCTCCTCTCCTTTGGGAAACTGTGAGTAATAAACTGTCTTTTGAGTGGCAGGAATCTTATGATGCGTTGGTGTTGCTATACCTCAAATTTCCTGTTAATACACTATACTTGAAAACACTAAAAGACGGTTTTAAGGAAAGATTCTTTTTTTACACATGTTTCTATTTTAAGTTAAGGTGAATGTGAGTGTAGTGAAAGCCATAGGGTAACAAAAAGTGGAGAGTTGCAAAGGAGGATACAATAGTTAAGAAGTGAAACAAGTTCTTAAAGAAAATTTAAAAAAGGGGGTGGGACAAAGTAACTTTGGTCAAGGGAAGAGACTTCATAAAAATAAATCATTTTGAGGTAGAGTGAGGAAGTTTAGTAAATTCAGAACTGCTGACGTCCTTTGTTTTTGTGAAGCCGGAAGCAAAGCTACCTGGTGAGCATGTGGGAGGAGCCTGAGGAAACTTGCGAGCGATGCGGTGGTGACGAGGGACAGAATGTGGCTGCAAATTCAGGGCAGGCTGAGAGCACCGTGGGCTCACTGGTGGTCTCGTAGGAGGAGTTTAACTTCGGTGTGCCACAGGACTACTGTGGCCAAATGCTCTTGGAACTCTCTGTAGAACTGATGCACAGCCTCACTGCCTGTCTGCTCTCTGCCTCATGGGCCAGTCTGCGCCATTAATGAGTAGGCATTATTGCACTCACAATGGAGCTAGCCAAAGGACAAGATGCGTGTGAAGTCTCATTTGAACAGTGGCAGGATTCCCGGTTGAGCCTATCAGAATCGCTGCACCTATTTTAAGTGGAAACGGCATTGTTAACACACCTCTGGGTTGTGCGGAATCTCACAGATACATGACACCACAGACGTTGGCACGGATGAAGGAAAGTGAGGCTGTTCTTTCTGAAGCTCCTCCCTTAACTTCGCCTCCCTGCACTTCCTGACTGCTCACGCCTCCTCGTGATAACTTCTGTTAGCTGCTCCGGCTGCTCCTCCCCGAGCTTCCCAGTAGCATGTGTGGTCCTGAAGAGCTGTCCAACGCTCGTTCCTCTGTGACAGCTTCTCTGATCCCACTGCGTGGGGCACTGATCTCACTTCCTGACTCCCATGTGGCTTTGCTTCCCCTTCTTAATCACAGAGTATTCTCTCTGTGGTATAATTATTTATTTCTGGCTCCCTAACTGAAAGACAGGCTCTAAGGAAGAGGAGGGAATTGTGATTCATAAAAGTCTCTGATGTGGCGTTTCTAGAAAGTGCTCTCATAGTCTCCTCATAGTCTCTAGTTGAGTCTTACTCCACCACAGTGTAGCACACGGGCGGTCACACACTGTGTGTGCCTGGTTTATTTTAGAATATACTTCATAATAACAATAATACAACGCTTTTATAGTTCATCCTGGTGTTAACTTCACATTCGTGTGGCCCACTTCAGTTTTGCTATGAGGAAGGTTTAAACTCCAGTTTTTAAATTTTTATTTAATCAATTCTACTAAGGTATGATTTATAGACCAAGTTTATGTACTGAATCCATTTGAAGATACAATTTAAAGATTTTTACCAGAAATATACACCCATGTAAAATATAGCCATTATCAAGCAGAAGCATCTTTTCATCACCTCTAAAAGTTTTCTCTTTATCCTTGGAAATACATGACTCCATCTATCCCAAGCCCAATCACTGATCTGCTTTCTGTTACTTTAAATCAGTTTGAATTTTCTAGAAGTTTATATAAATTATGCCGCGTATTGTCTTTTAGTCTTGCCTTTTTTACTCACATTACAATTTTGATTTTTAGGGAGGAGTGTATAGCTTTATTTTTTTCTTCACAAGGTTAGCTGCACAGTGAATTCTCTTAGAGGACTTTAAAAATCTATGATGCCAGGATCCTATGACCAGAGATTCACATTTAAGTCATCTGGAATATGGTTTGAGCATCTTGATTTTTTAAAAGATTTTCATTAAAATCTAGCTGACATATTCTACTATATTATGTTATTTTCAGGTGTACACCATAGTTATGTTACATTTGTATACTTATATAAGTGATTACCATAAAACTCCAGCAACCATCTGACACTGTACCATACTGTCACAAAATGATTGACTATATTACCTATGCTATGCATTAAATGCTCATGATTTACTTGTTTTATACCTGAATATTGGAAACTTTTATTCCCTTTCACTGTCTGTTTTTAAAATTTTTTAATTATAGTGGACATTCAATGTTATTTTATATTAATTTCACGTGTATAATTCAGTGATTAGACATTTATATAATTAAAGAATTGACTACTTTGATTAGTCCAGTACCCACCTGACAATATGCATAGTTATTACCATATTATTGACTGTATTCTGTATGTTTTACTTTGCATCCCCATAACTATTTTGTAACTACAAATCTGCACTTCTTAATGCCCTCATTTTTTTTACCCTGTCTCAATCCCCTCCCATCTATCACCCTAATAAATCTATTACCCATCTGATACCACACAACATATAGTTATCACAAATTTATTGACTAATATTTTTATGCTATACTCGATATGCCCATTATTGTTTTGTAATAAAAAATTTGTATTTCGTAATCTATTTCCTTTTTTACCCACCCACTGGCAACAATCAAAATGTTTTCTGTATCTATGAGTTTGTTTCTGTTTTGTTTTGCTGTTTACATTCCACATAAAAGCAAGATCATATTGCATCTGTCTTTCTCTGTCTGATATACTCCACTTAGCACAATACCCTCCAGGTCCATCTATTCTGCCACAGATGACAAGAATCCATTTCCTTGAATGGCCAAGCAATATTCCATTGTATTTATGTACCACTTCCTCCTTATCTGCTCATCCATTGATGGACACCCAGACTGCCTCCACATCTTGGCCACTACAAATAATGCTGCAATGAACATATGTATGGATTTGCCCCCTCAAAGTAGCATTTTGGGTTTCTTTGGATAAATACCCTGAAGCAGGATAACTGGGTCTTTCTTCATCTCTTGTTACCACCTTTGTTTTAAAGTCTATTTTGTCTGGTATAAGTAGTGCTACCCCAGTTCTCTGTTTGTTTGCTTGTTTCCATTTTCATAAAAAATATTTTTCCTGTGCTTTTACTTTTAGTTTGTATGTGTCTTCTGATCTAAATTAGTCTCTTAAAGGCAGCATGTGTAAGGGTTTTATTTTTTTATCCATTCAGCCACCCTATCTTTTGATTGGAGCATTTAATGCATTTACATTAAATGTAATTGTTGATATATATGTAGCTATTACCATTTTATTTATATATTTTATTTTAATCTTTTTTTTTATCTTACACAGGTTCTTCTATGACTTTTTGTAATTCTGTTTTGGTGTTGGTGAACTTCAGTTATTTTGTTGTTGTTTGTTTGTTTTTGTCTGGAAGCTCTTTATCTGTCCTTCAATTCTAAATGATAGCTTTGCTGGATAAAGTAATCTTGGTTGTAAGTCCTTGGCTTTTAATCACTTTGAATATTTCATGTCAATTCCTTCTGGCTGGCAAAGTTTCTTTTGAGATATCAGATGACAGTCGTATGGGAGTTCCCTTGTAGGTAACTGCTTTTCTCTTACTGCTTTTAAGATTTTTTCTTGTCTTTATCTTGGCATTTAAATTATAATATGCCTTGGTGTGGGCCAGCCTTTTTAGGTTTATCTTGTAATTCTGTTTAGAACTCTCTGTTCTTCCTTAGTTTGCATTTTATTCCCTTCACCAGGTTAGGAAAGTTTTTCATCACTATTTTATCAAATGGATTTTCAATTCCTTTGCTCTTTCTCTTCTTTGTCTGGTAACCCTACGATGAAAATGTTGTTATGCTAATATTTTTCCAGAGGCCTCTTAAACTCTGCTTATTTTTTTTGGATTTTTTGATGTTGCTGCTGCTGTTGTTCTGATTGAGTGTTTCCTGCTACCTTATCTTCTAAATCGCATATTCAATCTCTGCTTTATGTAATCTACTGTTGATTCCCTGTATGTATTCTTCACTTTAGTTGTTTTCTTTATTTCTGACTGATTCTTTTTTATGTTGCTTATCTCCATTTTTATGCTTCCTATCTCTTTGTTGAAGTTCTCCCTGAGAACATTCTTATAACCAGTGTTTTAAATTCTCTATCTAGTTGATCACTTGTCTTCATTTTGTTTAACTCTTTTTCTGAAGTTTTGTTTTTTTCTTTTATTTGGGAATGATTTTTTTGTCTCCTCATTTTGGCTGCCTCCCTGTGTTTGTTCCTATGTATTAGGTAAAACTTTTATGTCCCTAATCTTAGTGAGTGGCCTTATGAAGTAGGTGTGCTATGGGGCTCAGTGACACAGTCTTTCTCATTACCTGAACTGAGTGCTCCATGCATGTTTCAGATATGGATTATCTATGCCTTCCTGTTGTAGTTGGTCCTTGCTTGCTGTTTGCATGTCAGCGGGAGGAACTGACTTTCACCTGATTGGTTTTGAGGCCTGCCCATGACTATAGTGGAGAAGCTGTGGTGCAAAGCTTGACCCTACAGAGCAAGGTTTACTTTAGCAGGGCTCTGGTGCCTGCCCAGTGTGCCCTTTTGGTGTGTCATCCCCAGAAGCATGCAGATGATGCACTTGCTGGGATCAAAGCTGACCACCATGTGTGGCAGCCTCCAGGTCTCCTGGGAGTGGCCCTACTGCAGGCCAAGTTCAAGTGTGGCCTGTACCCTGCCTGGGTCTGCCTGGCATGATCCACAAAGGAATCAACAGATAGCCACTGCCCGCACTGGTCTTGGAGGTGCCTTGAGAAGCCAAGCCACAATCTGAGGCCAGTTGCTGCTAATGTCTGTCTCAGATGTGTGAGACAGTTTCTGTTTCTCCCTTTGATGCCTTATGTTGTATTAGATAAAACTTTGTTTTAAAATTTCATTTTAATTTATCTATTCTTTTATTAGCTTTATCTCTTTACATTATATGTTTATTTGAATGCTATAAGGATTACCATAGGCTAACTCTACTCTTTATATTAATATTTTACTTAGACTTTGTATCGCTTCCTTAAAATGTAAAATAATTGACAAGATATTTTATTTACTCCCAGCCCATGATTCTTTATGTTAAAAATGTTGTGTCATATATAATAAACTCCATAAAACAGTGTTACAATTTTTTAAATCAGTTATTTGTATTTTTAAAGAATTAATATGGAAAAATTATTTTTATGGTATGTACCATTTCATTCATCCCTGAAGATATATGTTATATTTTCCATTGATCTGATTTCATTTCATTCTGAAGAAATTCCTTTAACATGTCTTGTATTGATGGTTGGCTGGCCATAAATTCTCTTTGTTTTCTTGCATATGAAAATGTTTTTATTTCTCATTTATTCTAGAAGGATAGTTTTACCAACTACTGTGGGCATTGTCTATACTGATGATTTTTTTTTCTTTTTTTCAGCACTTTAAAAATGTCTTTACATTATCTTTGGCCTTCACAGTTTATGATGAAATGTTTGCCATCTTTGAAATTATTTTTGCTTTCTAAACTGTCATTTTTCTCTAGACTCTTTCAAGATGTTCATTTTTTATTTTCACTAGCTTGAATATCATGTGAGGTTTGCTGAGTCTTTTCAATATGGATATGGTATTATTATAATTATAGATTCTACAGGGCTCTAAAAAGTTTATAAGACTAAGACTAGAGTATAGTAAAACACAGCTACAGATTTGATAATAGGTACAACTTACATAAACATTCTTTTCTCAGAACTCTGATTACTTGATCTCTTTTGACTTGTCTCATCCCTCATGCCTCCACCATGCCAGAACACACAAATAGACCCAACTGCAAGGATGCATACCTTTCCCATTTAGCCAAGAGGGTTTTCAGTAATTCTGAGCTAGAACTGCTGGTCTCAGCAACAAGTGATTCTTGCTGCTGCTTATCATTAACTTCTATCTCCAGCACATTTGGATCCATTGATAACAAATGCTACTTAAATCTGGAAGGTGAATAAAAACCATAGGCAGCCATTTGTGCAAACTAAACAAACTTCTAAGATCATGAACCCGATTAAGCATTTATGCAGGAAGTTTGGAGAGTTAACACTTTTAAGACTTAATATTGTGTTTATGGAAAGGCAGTCAGCAGCTATAAGGTACTGAAAATTCATTAAAAGAAGGTAGTGACACTTCAAAATCAATACACATAATGGGGTCCTCCTTCCAACTGAAATTAAATGCAGGAATGGTTTGTATGTTTACTAAGATTATACAGTCTTGGCTTTTTAAGGTGACAACAGATGGTCCGATAAGAAGTGGCAGGACTAAGTGCAGGCAACCGGCATCTCATCTCAAGCTCTCTTAACCATGAAATCTATAAATTTATGCTTAACTGAGCGATGAGAAGAGAAAATCATATACAGTCTTAGGGCAAGTCAGGGTGACTGAGTGTACCCTGTATTTCTCGAGAGTAATTAAATCTTAAACATTTTATCTATCTCACATTTTTAAAAAGAGTATGCATTTCTACTTTTTAAAAATGTCACTCATCAAAAAATGTCACTTACACATGCTCATACTGTTTCATTTAGTTTTAGATACTTTGTGACTTGGCTTAGATCATTTTTATTTCTTATTTCCAAGCCAAGTAAGCATCAGTGCTGACTCGACTTTTCAAATTCTATCATTCTTTAAATATTATTTAGGGTAATTTCCAGTATTTCATTGATTTTCATGTTTTTCTCCTTCTTTTTTTTATTCAGAATAGTGATAGGGTATGTCCGCATGCTTTTTAGTTTCAAATATATATTGGATGATTTAAATATAAGCTCTTATACCAAACAATGGTATGTCAAGGGAAAAGAAAGAATATAAAAATATGTATATACAGCACAGACTTTTCAGAGAGGTGAAAGACTATTTTAAAAGAAATATATCACCTACCAGTTTAATAAATATTGTAAATTCTTAATGGTTCAGAAAAGATAAAATATTTTATACTCATGTTTATGTTTCCAAATAAAATAAAATTATGTTTAAAAAAACAGTGGATGATCTGTCTTTAAAAAATTGTTTCTGTCTCTTTAAAATTACTAAAATCATGCTAAGCTATTCAAAAGACAGCTATTCCATCCAGTGTATTTTATGATTTCATTGCTGTATTATATTATTTGTATAATTTTAGTTTGGTTCATCATTATTTCTATGTTAGTATCAGAGCATTATTAAGGAAATATTCTGTGGTACTTTGAAGTTATATGCATAGGGCTTTATGGCAGAATATTGAGAATAAAGCTTTAGATCATATTAAAGATGATCACTTTTTCAGGTATTGCTTTTAATAGGTGGAGAGAGTCAAAGCTAAAGCCAATAAATTGATAGATTAAAGAGTTCTTTATCACTACATATGGTAACCAAAATAAAAAAATCCCTTTTCTTTATGTGATAAAATTACATGTATGAAAAAACTAGAAATAAAAGCAAGCCATTTGAATAAATGCACTTCTTTTTGTAAGACACATTTAAAATAAATTAAGATGCTTTTACCCTTTGAATATTCCTGATAGCAAAAGCAATCTAACTTCAAAACTGTCTAAGATGACCTTAACCTTACTTGTATTTAAGTCACTGTGAGTGCCAGTGACTTTGAGGGAGAAGTCAAGAGCATGATTAATTGTATCCTGATTTTAGTCAACAACAAGCAGCAGTGTTTTCTAGAAGACTCAAACCACCATCTCCTTGATCTGAATGCTGCTCTCTTCAGAAACTCATTAGCAACTAAATAAGTGGAAACTGGTTGATAAATCCTTTTAACTGAAGTAACTTTCCAGACCCAAGAAGTATTCTGAAACTCTTATATATATATATATTTTTTTAAGATAGGTAGTTGAATTTATAAAATACATCATAATAATCATAAGATTTTGCTATTCTAGAAAAATTATACATAATGAGAAATTGCTAATTTAGACAGACAAAGAGATAGCAATAGAATTTAAAAAAGAGATAATGAATTACAGTGAAAACTTGATTAATACTCTTTCTGACCTGCATCATTCTCTGCCTTCCCTCTGCCATTGTTCTACAGGGCCTCAAAAATCACTTCTGAAATAAAGCCAGAACCCTCATTGTTTTCTCATCCATCCTGTACTTCCAGACTAGTCTTTATGAAGCCAAGGTAAAATAATAAAAAACAACAATAGCATCAACAACGCCTTTTCATTTTCTGTTGGAAAAATTTCTTAAAATCATTATTCTGACATTTATACTCCAGGTACCATTTCTTTCCTGCTTTATTTCTCATTCCTACCCATCATTCTGATGATTCACTCAAAGTAATGAATTTGGTGTATCCCAAACATCCTCTTGTGTTTTTGTTCAAAGGAATTCCCTGCTGACTAATGCTTGCCCCTGATCTTGGTAGGCCAAGTCTTAAATTCAGCTAGAAAACAAAGGAAAATGTTTCCTCTGAAAACTTAGAACTTTAGCTGTACATTTTTTTATTCAGCATTTAACACTTCCCATTTCTTGTTATGTTAATTCAGATGTTGAGGACCCAGGCATAGAATGTCATATTCTCTATGGAATTTTCCATGAGGTTTTGTAGATTTAAAAAAAAAAAAACAACCCTCTCAAAAACTAATTGGTGAATGAATAAATGAACTAGGCTGACCAGACAGACCATTTTTAATCGGACAGAAAGGTACTGTCTCGTTTCAATGGTACCGTTCCATTTCAAGCTGTAAGTATAGTCAACCTACTGACACCTTGAATTTAGCCCCGTAAGACTAGGCTGACTATATGTACTGTTTGAAACAAGATAGTACTGTTCTTTTTAATCCCATTTAAAATGGTATGTCTGGTCAGCCTAAAATGAACCCATTGTCTAATTTAAGAACTTCACCCCTTTCTATTTTTGCTGTTGGTCAAGTCCATAGCAAGAGTTTGAAGGATGGTAAGAAAATAAGCATTGCAAGCTGGAAAACTATAACCCCTGTTATGTAGTAGAGGAAAGTTCAGCAACAATGCTGTTTGTGGCAGTAAGGTAAGTAAAAAATATATCTAGTGAGCTCAAGCATTTAGTGAAGATATTTTCAAGTAGAATGTTAAAAAGTGTCAATTGCTTCTTTTAGCCACATATGATATAATATAGATTTTAAAAAGTGAGCAAAAATGAAGTAAATTTTCAGTTTTTAAGCAGAATTTAGTAAAAATATAAAGGAGACAAGACGTGCTGGATTCATAAATATAGCTTTCAGCCTTATTTGTTTTTCTATTGGTGAAATTCTCTGGGCTCTATAATTATATCCAATTTATGGTCTACTAGTAAATTATGTTGCAGGGCAAAGCTATCAAAGATATGGTTTTATAGCCCTTTATTGAAAGAGACTTCAGAAAGATATAAGTGCTTTCTTAATGCAAACTGAAAGATTATTAAAGGTGTGCCTGTAATACCCTCTCTGCTAGACCAAAAGACCTCTCTGAATCTTAATGATGTGCTTTTTAGATCGTTTGAACTAGACAAAATGCTTGTAAGCATCTTAAGTAATGTCCCATGACACTCAGCCCAATGTATAGAAAAGCCTGTCTTGGAAAGGAACATTGATGTAACTGACTAGTGTCTAGTAGAGATTATTATAATTTGAAACATAGAAAGGTGACAAAGTTTTTAAATACATTTTATAAGCTTGATTAAAAAGGACATAGTTCAAAGTGAAGAGACTTTTGGACTCCCAAACTTCCATAAGTAGGAATCAGACTGAAAAAACTACATAGTTGTAAACATAGTCCATCTCTTAGAGAAAAGGAGAAATGACTCAAACGATGAATCTAAGAGCCAGAGAATGGATCCCAAGAACCATGGGAACCATTCCCAGAGACTCAGATTGAGCCCTAGACAAGGTCGTGGCCATATATTTCTGGCTAACTTTCAGAACTTTAATGGATCAGTGAGTGCTTGGTACCTCCTGTCCCCACTTTTTCTTTTAATATGAGTGTTTATTGCAGTTGTCATATCTCTGTTTTAGCATTGTAAGTTGGTCGGTGGAATGAGCATACAACTTTCTCCTTAATTCAGGAATTCAGAATGAGATGAACCATAAATGAGGAAATGGTGTCAAAGAGCCTCATTCATACCTGGACCTCATTTAGTTGACAAGAACCTACACCTCGAGTTTGAAGTGGCTGTCATAATAGATATATTTTGCATATATAAGGAGTCTAATAATGTGTAACCTGGTAAAGGATAGTAGTAGCCTCAACATGTCCATAAATACTATGCTACTTATCCCATTAATAGATGGAATCTCCAATCTCACTCCTTTGAATCTAGACTAACCTTAGTAACTTGGTTGACAGATAGATAGAGTGACTGACTATTCGGGTTTACCTGGGATCATAAGGGTTCCCATAACCTGAAAAGCTCTGTGCCAAAACTGGGAAAGTCCAAGAGAAATGGATGTGTTGATCAGACTGCCAAAATAGTATGTAGAAAACATAATATGATATGAGACTTTCAAAGATATGTCTTCAGGAAGCTTGTGGCTTCCATCTAGGCCTCTTGACACACTCTACTACAGAAATTTAGCTGCTGTATAGCAAATCTAACTTCCCTAATACTGCTATTATGTTGTGGAAAACTCAGGCCTCATGGATAGACCCTGGAAGATAAGACACCATGTGGAGAAAAAGAGGCTAAGCACCACCAAGATGCCAGCCATATTATTGAACAAACTTCTTGGAAGTAAATATTTTAGGTATAGCCATCCCAGTTGATATCAAACTGTCCAATTGAGCCCAAATTCCTGAGTCATACAATCCTGAGCACAATGTAATTACTATTTTAAGTGTAGTAGTTTGTTATGCACCAATAAACAGACTAGAATTTTATTTGGAAAAGCATGAAAATCTATATACTTCCTCAGAGTATACACTACAGTGGTGTGTAGAGTTGTACACTCTCAAAATCTAATTTGAGGTGAATGAACCAATTGGCTGGTTAGAAGCATTTTTTCAATATTTATTTCTGAAAATGAATTTCAAATGTATTCTTACTATACTATTTTACCTAAAATACCAAATAGAAACTGTAACTTTATCTTTGATGACCAATAACTTTTAGTACAGAATTTGGGTTTTAATTTGAGATTATTGTTAAATATACATTTAAATTCTAATGTATCCCTAAATTCAATTTTTATATATTTCTTTTGATTTAAAATTCAAATGTTCAGAAAATATCAATTAATTATAGGTACATAGGATACAATTTGAGGTTCTGATGTTATTTTGAGTAGTTCAACTATTTGCAAGAATTGCTATTTCATGATTTGTATTAATTTTTATGAACACTCCAAATAACAAAGATAAAAATTTATTTACTCATCCACTGAATACTTGTATAAATATATGATAAATTATGTAATGTCTCATTTTATTTTGCCTATGTCTTGAAATATTTTGGTACTGTATTATGCTAGAAAATATTTTATCACCATTTGTTATTACTTGTCAATTACTAACAGTTATTCCATAAAAAACTAAAAAAAAATGTAAGTGTTGGAATCTCCTGAAGGATGATAAAATTTTGAAATCATAATTTTGTTTTATTATGCTGTAGCCTAAACTATTATATCATCTTTCAATAAGATATCAAAGAAGTCTGGAGGCACTGTAATGTGTAGTTCATTTTTAGCTTTCACTAAACACAACTTAGAATTGATCATTGTTTTATTTTCTGCATATAATGTCACAATTAGTAGATGAAGATATTTCAAAATTGACAAATCAAAAGAATGCAGAGAGCAGCTCTCTAGACTCTTCTTATAAGTGAAATCTTAGACTGATTTCTATGAGATCTCTTAGATAAATTTCCTTGAACCACAGGATAGATAAAAGTCAACCATTAGTTGTTGGTGCCAGTTCAACACCAATCAGAATCTCCAACTTGGGATGTAGTGAAGAAGGAAATTTTATTCAGTACCAACAGCTGAATTGTGACATAGCACAGCTCTGAGAACAGCATGGCTAGGGAGCAGCTCAATAGTGTTACAGCTTAATTATGAAACAGCAGGGCTATGAAACAGCACTGGCTGTGAGGTGGCCCTGGGTGAGGGCTCTGTCTGGCTAGACAGCTCTGCTTTGTTCCAGTCTAGTACACTCTACTCTGTTCTGCTCCAGGCTCTGGTGACACGTCTTCACTGTTTCAGCTCCAGCTGGAAAGATGAAGTCTTTAGTCTCCCATGAAAAGGGAGTGTGCTCTCATAGCCAGAGAAGTTCTTATATAGCAAGAAGTCCTTGGCCACATCCCTGATAGACCCATCCTCAGGCTAATGAGAACTCCAAATCCCCCCAGTTTGATTCATCCAAAAGGCACTGTTCTGATTGGTCAGAATGGAGTCGCTGTGATTGGTCAGTGAAAATGCTGATGGGGATACAGCTGCACATCTTTGATTGGACTGGAAAAGTCTCAGGCCTGTTGGTTGAAAACAATTCCAGGAACTTCTTTTTATGGGCAGGAACACAGTGCAGGCTTCAGACAGCTTAGTGCGGCTTCTCCCTCAAATATGGTCCCTGAGTAGAATTAGTGACTAGGCTTTGTTTTTAAATTTGAGCCCGGTTAGCCACCAGAAGACCATCTTAATAGGTATTTTTTTCTTGGGGTCAGCATAAGGGAATTGTGTATTTCAAAACTAAAAAAAAAAAAAAATGATATCCTTATTCATTTAGCCAGCCATTCACTAAGCAAAATTTTATCATGCATTATTTTGCAACAAGAATCTGGATAATTTTGTTTTGTAAAAGGGTAGGTGACAGTATCTAGGTTGATATTTGTGGTGCACTGAAATTTGCAGGATGCAAGTAGATCCGTTAAGTTTAAATTGTTATTAAAATATCTTAAAATTGTTATAGTAGTTTGCTACCATTTTATTTTTCTATAAATTATTGCAAATTAGATAAATTAAAGTACTATTTAAAAAGAATCAATTAGATTCAGGTGGCAAATGATTATGTCAAATTTTTTTCTGGTATCCTAAGTGTTACAAAAAATGTAAAAATAAAATTAAAGATTGAAGAAACTTTATAACATTTTTTCTTCAATAACATTTCCAATTAAAAAATACCTCTTATTCTATCATTGAAGAGAAGTTAGATAACTACAGTGAAGAACCTACTGCCTCCTAAAATAGCCCATTATCTGTATTGGAAATGCCAAGCTCTTTTATATTACCAAATAATGTTGCACATAAACATCCCTGTAGCTACCAAGAGGGAAACTCTGCATTCCCTTGACTTCATGACTATTGTTGAAGTGAATATTACTTTAAAATTAAAATAGTATAAATAATGAAAGACGTTTCTAGATGTATCTTAATCATTTAAGAATAAAATGTGGTTACAGACTTTTGTGAACTAAAATTATACTTTATTAATAACCCTATAATTATTATAGCATTCAGTACACTTATCACCATGTTGACTCATATTAAACTTATAATCAGCTTAAACACTGATGTATCTTACATGTGAATGCTGCCAAGACTGATTTCTCCCTTCTTGTACATGGAAATTTTTTTAATATAAAAGAAGTAATTTAAAATCACAGTATTAAATTTAAATAAATCAATTAGGACAACTTCCAGTCAATCAGAATACTCTTTATAATTTGATTTATAAGGGATAGAAATGTAGTTTATGTGCCTAATCCTAGTATTTACTCCTTCCCCAAACAAGACTTCCTTACTAGAATAGCATATATAACTTGATAAATAACAGAACAGAAAAAAAAATTCATTAACCATCAAGTAAACATTGGTTACCCAAATGAAAATATGTAATAAAGCTATTTTAGAGAATACAACTTGGACTTACATTCTAACTATAGCATCCTAAATTTGAACTTGGATCTAAATTTTGGTACATGTGTAATTGAGCTGAGAGAATGATCACCTGTTCAGTACTATAATACAAACCCTGGACAAAGATGTCTTTCCTTTATCTAAGAAACTTACTGAAAACAAAAAAGATGGTGAGAAATAGCCCTTCACATGAAGGTGGAAGTGAGGTGGGGCAGTCTATAGAAATTCTGTACTTGCCATTCACTCAAATTTTCCTTAAACCTAAAACTTATCTTAAAAATAAAGCCCATTGATTTTAAAAATAATAATATTAATTTTATAATATCTATTAACAAAAGTCATCATTAAGGAAAATGGTATTCAAGCCACAGAAAGGAAAAATAATCACAGAAATAAATGTGGCAAATATGTATTTTTAAATATGTAAAGCATCTATACACATCCTCAAGATAATCCAAAAAACAATAAGCAAAATATCAAACATAAGAAAGAATATATCTAGGTTCGATCCCCTCTCAGGAAATCAACCAAAAAAAAAAATATATATATATATATCCAATACCAACCACATGGCCAATAGCAGACACAAAACAAAGCAAAAACGTCAACATAATTAGTCATTAGAGAAATGCAAATTTAAACCACTGTCAGATGCCATTAGAATAGCTGGAATAAGACAGACACCACTAAATACTGGCAAGAATTTAGTGCAACTGAATTGCCAGTGAGAGTATAAAAGAGTACAAAACTAGAGAAATTTTTGGAAGATTTGTGTCTATTTATGTAATAACTATTGTTTAGGAATAATGAAAACAAAACAAACTAAACCTACTGAAATATACATGAATGAATCTCATAAAGCATTGTTTTACAGTGCAGTAAGATATACGAGATCGTACAGCTAATTTTGCGAACTCATCCTAGAAAAAGTGCTGCATACCTCATTGCTGAATATCACTACGGTCACCTTTGAAGTGCTCCCCTTGGGAAGCTATGCACTGATGGCAGTGCCTAGTCCACCCTTCAAAGCCATTTTGGAATTCTTTTTCTGGAAAGGCCATCAGAGCTGTCGTTGTCCCCAAAATCTGACAATTAAGTTTGCAAACTTGGCACCATGTGCTTACATTGGCAGCACTGTAGAAACAACTCCACAAGGTGGCATAACCTTGCCAAGGCTACATAATGGCCATCCGTGCATAGCTTCCCAAGGGCAGTGCTTCAAAGGTGACCGTAGTAATATTTAGTAAAGAGGTATGTAGCCCTTTTTCTAGGATGAGTTCATGAAATTAATTGTTTGAGGTTGTATGCACAGCAATTATATATGGTAGAATTCTATTAATATGGTGTCAAAAAAGATGGAAAATCTCTTCCTGATTGTGGAAGTTAGAAATTCTTCCATTAGATGTGTTCAGAGATGGCAGGAAGTGAATGGAAGGACTCATGAGGAAATTGCTGGGTAATGGAAATATTTGATTTATTGTTTGAGTGGTGGGTATAGTCAATTATTAAGTGACCAAGTTTACAGCTTCATTCTTAAGGTCACCAACTTTACCAGCTTTAACAAATCACTGAACTGAAAATCTGTACATTTATTTTATTTTATGTGAAGTATACATTATAAATATGTTTTAAAAATACATGTTGAAATAATCTTGCAATTCACACACACAAAAATTTAATAGTAGTACTTCTTAAAAGGGTTTTTGCACTGGGATGTTTAAATTATTTATGGGCTGATGTCCACACAAAGCATAGCATATTCCTATAGATAATATAATCCAGCATTGTATGATTATGCTGTGTATTATGTTGTTTTGTCATAGATTGTCATCACACTAACAAGCATGCTGGAGATAGGATGCAGTGATCTGCCACCTGATTATTGCATGATGCTGTCAAACCCAGTTAAGTGTTCGTAAATCTGCTTATGTTTAGGACTTAGGTCTGAAGTACCAAGTTAACACAAGCTGAATAATTCTTGTAAAATTCCTTGCTTTCATTATGACTTTAAAATGTGAACTACTGAGAACTATTGTAAATCCATGATCTTAGGCAAAAAAAAAATGTGTACACTCATATGAGGCTTAAAAATCTCCTTGTTGGTGATGTTTAAAAAATACTACATAAAATAAATATGTCATATACATAATATTATGTTAACAATCATAGAAGTAATATCCTGAATCCTAGGTTCATATTTATAGCTACCCATGAGTATTGACAATTTGGTATAGGTCACGAGGAACTAACTTAAGCAGATTGGTTATTGATAATATTGAGATTACTTTTATATCTTTATATTGCTTTACAAGCAACAAATGTGATAGAATGAGCAAAGGATTGAGATGCTGCTGGGATAACTTGTGATAACATATAAAGTCATTCTCTCCAGTTCTATGTATATTGTATTTTAGGAAAATCTTTAAAATGATTGCTCTATAAAAGCTTTAAGTTCTCATTAATTGCTTTGTTATATGTCCTCTAACCTTCTGAAATCAATATTCAGTTTTTACTTTTTACATGTATTCTCAAAGCTTAGATACATTGAAAATTGGAAGCTGTCTTCCAGAATGCTTAATAGATTTTTAATAAGTATCGGCCAATGTTTTGCACCCTAAAATTCAGATCTTTTTTTCTAAAGACTGATTTTGTTAATAATATTTAATTTGTATATTTGTTGAAATTAACGTTACCCCTCCCTTTAACATTCTTGGGTTCATATTTATTGACTCTCATGGTGTTTGCAAACTCCTATCCTTTATCCATCTATCACCTGAAACTGTGGTCAGATTGTCCTTAGAATATTTACTTAAAGCATCCTTATCTCTCTATAACAGTGTCTGATCACATTCCATATGTTGCCTTTATCTTTTAACCCTGATTAGCCCCCTACAATTAATGAAGGAGGCCAAATCCTACTTTAAGAATCAGAGTGAAATGAACAAATAAGATTAGTAACATTTCCTAGAAATTTCAGAGAAACAAGCAGATTAGGGAGACAATGTAGAACGAGTGCACTTAACAATATTGGTGATGTATATATCAATGTAATTTTATTTTTAATGAAAGTTATTATAAATGCTTTAATGGTTAATGATTGCTATTTTTATTCTAGAATTGTCAAGGTGGTTTACTTCATAAAGGTTTTAGGAACAGGTTGTAATTGGAAGTATTTGTATTTTTTATCTTATGATATTTAGTTTTCCTTTATATTTTTAGCTGAAAAATAAAAAAAGGAGGGTAACAAAGAAAAACAAAAACTGAACAACTGATAGAAGTCAAACATTCTACTTATTAATAACTCACTTTGCTCTCATAATAGCCTAGTAAGCTAGTTATGGTTATCTACTTTTTAAATGTGCAGAAATTGAAGGTTAGAGATAAGCCCACAATTACACAAGGAAATAAAAGATGAAAATTGACACCTACACACTCTGATGTCAAAAGTTATATTTTTGTCATGATGAAACTGTCCTTTCAAAACAATTAGTATATTACCTAAAGAGAATAACACAAATTATTGAATTCTTTTTTAGCATTTAGTAAAACTTCATTTCTCTGGAGCTCTTCAGTAAATAAATTTATATAATTAAATTTTTAGATAGTGAATGATGGGCCGTACAACAATAATATCAACAGGAGTACGTGTTCGTTTGATCTTTCATAACTAAGTGCAACAATTTGAAATGATGTTTTACTGCAAAATAGTTATTTTATCAAGTATTAGTATTAGGTACAAAAATATTTGCTATAAGTGGCCCCATTTATACTAAATGGCCCTGTATTTGGCTTTGGAAATTTTGTTTGTTTTTGTTTTTAGTTGTTTTTTTGGTTTTTTGGTTTTATTGCCTAGTGTAGTCTTCCTATTGCAGCATCAGTTCTCACTTCTCCGTGCAGTGTCCTTGCTGATGTCTACCATCCTTCCCTAAATCGATTCTTCACATATGATTTAAGATTGAGATTGAGGCAATGAAGCTTAGTAAATTTCTACTTCAAACTAAATTAAATCTTGGTAAAATATCTGAAGTTTTCTTCCATACTTAAACTTTGTGAACTATAGTAAATTTTATGACATCACTATTCACTTCTTAGAGGTAATTTTTATTACAACTTGGACCTTAGTTAAGTTTCATGTAGATGAAGTTGCTGGAGAGTGGGTAGCCAAGGTCAGTTATCATATATAATCAGTGACTATCATTTTGAATCACATGCCATTTTCCAAAATGTCTTATTTATATACACTTAGTTTTAAAAAAATAATTAATATGACTTATTTTATAGTTTAAGATAAATGCCAACTTTCATATGAGTTGGTAAATTAAGCACATTTTAAATAAGCCACAATTCCTTTTGACATTTTTATTTATCTTAACATGTATGTTTAAAATTTTTAACAGTCAAAATGTCTTTAAAAGTTTTCTATTTAAACAAAAGTAATTTTTAGTAAACTTTTAGTGGGCTACTTTCCATACAATTCTGACTTTATATCCCAGCTTATCTTCCAGCTTGGCTATGAAATTATTATTACCATATTTACTTTCTACTGTATCGATAATTTCAAAACAAATAGTTTTTGCTAAATCTTGAAAGAAACTTTCCATAGATACATTGTTGTAATTCTTTTAACTGGAAAATATATTTGCCCTACCTCTTATTTTCAAAGGCATGCCTGCTCTGTGAAAACTTTTAAACAGTTTAAAGAAAACCTACTCACTTTAAAGAAAACCTACATTAGTACCTGTTTTCTGTAACAGGAAGAAATCTGGAAATGATTTTTGCTTTTATAAAAACACATGAGAAATGAAAATAGCTTTCAACATTCTTTTTGCAGCAAGCTGTTATAGAGGCAGCATGCACCCCAACCAGTGAGGATGGCATCACCAGGTTGCTTCCCCAGGAATGACACTCAGCATCTTAGCATCAAGCCACCATAGCTTTGAGCTGTGTCTGTGAGCATCAATGCTTTATCTCATCTAATGTTGGGAAAAAGATGTAATGGTCACTGTAACAAGAAGATATCTTAAACCGAAGAATGAAGCAGGCAACTCCAAAAAAATATAACAGAATTCATTAAATGGTAATTTACTTATTGGTTCAGAATAGAAAACAACCCAGCACTCTGTGCAGATTATTCTCTGCTAACAGACTTCTACAGTTATTATTTAAATAATATAACTCACGTAGTAATGATTGACAAGACAAAGGAACAGAGAGATATATGCACCATGTGCCTTACCTCCTGGTGGTCTTGTGATGGATGATTGTTTATAAATGATACTATCACCAGTTTGATATTTATCTTAGCTGTCATGCTATTCTGGCCATTACTAACAAAAATATTTATGGCTACATTGTATAAGTTTAAGGAATACAGATAATTGTCAACTATAATAGAAGGCTTTGGTATGCTTGCTAAGGACAATAAGTTTGGTTAAAACTCACATCTGGGGCACAAAGATGAAGTTAGTTTTGTTCACAGCCATTTCTATACAATCTCGATTTACTTTGTACATTCACTAGCGAGATGTGTTCTAAGTTATCAAAACAGCCAAAAAGAGTTCATAAGAGTGTTACATTTAGTGTAAAACTGGAAGTAATTAAGCACATTAATGATGTTCAAAATAAGGACATTGTGCATGCATTGAATTTTGGGTCAGAGAATACTCAAAAATGTTTCCATATAAATTAATGGTAAGCACTTCTTTGCTTTACATAATTTTGGCTTATGAAAGAATTCATAAGAATGCTCCACTTTTGGATAACAGAAGAAATCTATATTAAAAAATAAAACTTTAAGTACAACCTCTCTGATAGAACATATTACAAAAATTATACCTCTCTTGAACTTTAATGAAAAGAAACAAATGAACAATAAATAGTCTGGTTGTAAAATCAATTCATAAGTCTTTGATAACTTTGCAATTAGAATCTCTGTGAATTTTAATTGTATAACTTCTAAACATTTCATAAAAACATATACAGAAGTACTTCATATAAATTCTTAGTATTGAAAATCTTTCAATTGTAAAAATTAGCAAATGATGAGTAGCTTATGTACTACAAAATGGTTGATATAGCACCATGTGTATAAACATTATCAAATATTCTATAAATTATGGAAATATTAAATATAAATTATGCATATGATTTGTAAACATACTATATAAAATATTTTTTTAGAAACTGTGTTATTCAAAGTTTATTTTTATTAGCATACAATGTATATAATGCTACCTTAAATGATCACTATTTGATAAAGGTGCCTGATGAAAACAAACAAGTCATTAATGCATGTTAACAAAGAACTATTATGTTTATGGTACGCTGAAGCTTCCTGTAAGAAACAGGATATATTCTCTCTTCAGTTTGACACTAAAAACAAAGACAAGAAAAGCAAAAATAAATGAGAGAGACTACATCAAACTAAAGAACTTCTATATAAAACAGGAAATCACCAACAAAATTAAAAGCCTATCTCCAGAATGGGTTAAAATATTTTCAAACTATATATCTGTTAATGGACTAATATCCAAAATATATAAAGACTGCATACACCTTCCTAGCAATAAAACAAACAAACTAATTAAAAGATGGATAGAGGATCTGATAGCTACTTTTTCAAAGATGACTAGAGATATACCAATAGGTGTTTCACATCACTAATTATCAGGGAAATGCAAATCAAAACTACAATAAGATATTACCTCAAAGCTGTTTGAATGGCTATCATAAAAAAAAATGCCTAGAAAAAATGTTGAAAAGGAAGTGGAGAAAATACAACTGTTGTGCAATTTTATTGGTGTTGTAAACTGGTGCAGCCACTGTGAATAACTATGAATTTTCCTCAAAAAATTAAGAAAAAAACTATTACATAATTGAATAAACTCACTTCTTGGTACTTACTCAAAAACAATAATATTATAATCTCAAATAGTTTTCAGCACTCACATGTTAATTGTAGTGTTATTTACAACAGCCAAGATATTGAAACAACTTAAGTGCCCATCAATTGATGAATGGATAAAGAAAATGATGTGAATATATACATGGATGTCTGGAAAAAATCCAGCCATAAATGTCTCTATTTTTCATATTCCATGACTAGATATTTTTTCATATGTGTATGTATAATATCCTGGTATTTGTGACTACATGGCTGGACTTTGACAGGATTCTCCTAAGTTGCACAGAGAGACAAATATGGTATGATGTCATTTACACGTGGAATGTTAAGAAAATAATTCACAGAAATAGAAAAAAAGATTGGTGTTTCTCAGAGAGAGAGGATGGTGTATGGGAAAAATGGATGAAAGTGTATTAAAGACACAAAAGTCCAGTTGTAAAATAAATAAGTCCTGGGGATTTAATATACAGCATGGTGGCTATAGTTAATAATACTGTACTATCTATTTGAAAGTTACAAAAGAAGTAAATACAAGTAACCCTCATACAACACAGTACACTAGAACATGGTTTCACTCTATCATGATTTGAGAATTAGAGAAATCCCCAAACAATGCAGAGCATAACAAGAGCTTTTAAGAGCAAAAGATATCTCATTTGAAATTAGGAAAATCCCCAAATAACACAGAACATAACAAAAGCTTTAAAGAGCAAAAAATACTTAATACATATTAATATGTTGTACTTTTGGTGAAAATTGTTTTAATAAAGATATTTCTCTTAATAATAAAAATATAATAGTAGGTTTCTTTTAATTTTTGGAGCCTATCCTCCTTTTTTGTACTAGTTCTTTTGTTTCATATAACATGGATTTGCATAACATGGCATTTTAAGGAACCTAACAACTGGAGGGTTAGCTGTATTAAAAGTTATCACACAAAAAAATTATAGCTATATGTAGTGATGGATTTTAAATTTGTTGTGATAATAATTTCACAATATATACATACATCAAATCATTTTGTTATACACCTAATACAGTGTTATATGTCAATTATATTTCAACAATTAGAGAAAAAATAAGACAATGTAGGAATTATTGAATATTAATAAATAAATGAATGAATGAATAGTAGAAGAGGAAAGAAGACAGTAAAGTTACAGTACATTTGTAATGACTATCGCCAAAATATAGCTCCAAGGATTTTTATTAACATAAACCTAAACAAAACATTAAATTTACTTATTGATTAATAAATTTAACATAAAATATTATTTATGAAGATGTCAGGCATAGATACATATTAATGTGACCTCTCATTTACTAATGCAGAAACATTAAAATGTTTCCACTGATTTTTGAACAAGGCTACTGACACACATTGCCCTGTAACACTCAAATAAATCTTACACTTGGACTGAAAAAAAAATGTCAAGAAAGGAAATAGTGGAGCTAAGTGAAACAACTGATGACAGAAAAATAGATAACGATTGAGTATCTGGACTAGCAAACAAAACTATATGGCTTTTAGAAGTTTTACAGGTTGCTAAAAAGTTCTGATACTTGGACCCAAAAGTAAATTAAGAGGCTCAGATAGGAACTACGACCATTGTGAAGAACAACAGGTCATTTGAAAAGATTTTTTTAGTGTAAGTAAAAGACAAAGGGCAAATTTCACATGGAACAAGCATTCCAGATCCTATGTAACACCCTAAAGTCATAAATTCCTCTCTCACAAAGTTCTGTATTTGTTCTGATTCAAGTGACAGTGTAGGAAAATTTTGCTTGAAGTCTGAACTTAAACTTGCAGGGTCACTGAGTAAAATAATATACCTTAGTGGAAAGTAGAAACTGATCACTATACATGTAAAAAAGAAACATAAATATGGCATGAATAAACACTGAATGAGGGCAAATAATAATATTAGGACTGAAACTTAAAAAAAATCAACATATAATCTTTCATGACAATACTGAAAGAGAATATCCTTGATCTTTAATAGTATTACATAGAAGATAATTATGATATATATAAAATATATAATTTGTGTTTTTCTACTCCATATTTTATGTATAATGTTTTTATCTTCTCCATGATACATGTAAAATATATACGATATAGATAAATAGTCGCGAACCATTTTGGCACCAGGAATTGGTTTCATTGAAGATATTTTTTCCATGGAGTGGAGGAGGTGGGAGGAGAAGGGGGTGGTTTTGGGATGATTCAAGCATGTTACATTTATTGAGTGCTTTCTTTCTATTATTATTATTATTATTATTATTATTATTATTATTATTACATTGCAATATACAATGAAATAATTATACAGCTCATTTTCCATCATAAAGCCTGCCACCAGATGTAGCTTGTCACTTGCCATTCACTGATAGGGTTTTGACATGAGTCTGCAAGTAATTAATTTATTATGGTCTCTGTGGAGTCAAACCTGTCTGCGAATGTTAATCTGTATTTGCAGTATCACTGCCTCAGCTCCACCTCAGGTCATCAGGCATTAGATTGTTATAAGGAGCACACAACTTAGATTCCTTGCATGAGGTGTTCACAATAGGGTCTGTACTCCTATGAGAGTCTAATGTCACCACTGATTTTACAGGAGGTGGAGCTCAGGTGGTGATGTGAGCAATGAGGAGTGACTGTAAATACAGAGGAAGCTTCCCTCACTCACCTGCTGCTCACCTCATGCTCTGTGACCCCTTTCCTAACAGTCCATGAACCACTACTGGGATTTGGGGAGCCCTGATATAGATGATATACATCACATTTTACTTGCAATCATTTCTTTTCCTCCTCTTCTCCTTTCTCTCCTTCTACTTTCTTCTCCCTCCTTTTTCTTTACCCCTTTCTTTTTCTCCTTTTTATCACACTCTTACTTCTCTTCTTCTCTTACCAGTTCCTTTTTTCTAACTATCACCAATTTGTCATTATATTCTTGTGCTTATTTTATTTTTTTAGCTACTGAGATAGTTTTTATATTTTAATAGAATATTAGAGTTTCATGTTACCCTTCTGTGCCTTTTTAAAGAAAAGAACTTTGCATTTTTGATATTTATTAACAAAATAAATATCAGCTCAAGGTGTTACAAGATATATTTGCAATATAATAGCTGTTGTAGCATAAATACTAACATAAAATAATTCAAAACTGTTTAATAAAATCACTGGCATGAATGAAAGTTAAAAACAGTCCATTCAATCTCTTTTCTAGGATATAATATCCAAATATGACTTGCATAAGCATATGTGTAAAGATTAAATTTGTGCAGCAGTATTAGCACAAAGAAGGGTGAGAAATGGAGCACAGAAACAAAGATCTGATACACAATTGAAATTAATAATAGTTCAAACTTGGTTACTAGAAATTAAGATATTAATTGTAATCCCTAGAGCAACCACTATAAATAATTTAAGAAAACTAGCAAAATAATTAAAAAGAATTAAAATAGTAAAACACAACTACTTATTTAACACAAAAAGTAATTGAGAACTATAAGAACAAAAACTATATAAGACCTAAAACATAATGAAATAGCAGACATGAATTCTATTCTATCACAGTAATTTTATTGAATAAAAATTAATTAAACACTTGAATTAAAAGGCAGATAAACAGAATAGTTTTTTATTTACAAGAGAGATTAGATTCAACAACATAAATAAGTTAAAAATGAAGGATATAAAAGGTATATCATTCAGACTTAACTAAAACTGAGCTAGATTAGATATACCTATGAAAGTTAAAGTTGACTTTAACAAAAAAAATTGTTAGTAGAGAAAAAGGAAAGAAGTCCAATCTATCTAAAAAATAGCAATTATAAACACATGTGGACCTGATAACAGATCCCCAAAATAATGAATCAAAACTGACAGAGAAATAGGTAATTCAACAATTAAAACTTAAAACATCAATATGGTACTGTTAATAAGTGACAAATATCCCAACATTAAGTCAATTATTTGTATATTCAATAATAGATAACATGACTAGATAAAAGGTCAAAAAGGAACAGAAGACCTAGCCATATTATAAGCCAACTAGATAAAGTAGACATCTCTACAATATTCTTTAAAAGGATAATAATTTGCATTTTGAAGTTTACCAGAAGATAAATATAATAGTTTTCAAAGAGAGTTATATCATAGAAGGTGGATGGTATGGACAAATTTATATTACTATGACATAATGGATAAAATATATTTTCCAGTGGTTTCTTACTGTGCACAAAAATGACTTACACTGTCAGTGGAACAGTGATTACACCCATTAGTGAAATATAAAATTTCAGCTCAATTAAATTACTTATGCTATTTTTTCCCTTTCCTACAAATATATTTTGACATTCAAGTACATCTTCATGAGCTAACAGAATTTGAAACAGCTACAATTTATTCTGTTTCTAATTGTGGTTAAATGATTATGCAATTCATCAATAAACAGATAGCTATGTTTCATAGTATATCTTAGTTTACAGAGAGATTATGACACCATGATATGCAGTAATGCAATGAGAGGAGGAAGTTGAATGTAGATTTGTTATTTCACAAATGCTTCCACAGCTTAAAGTTTAATTTAGTGTTTTGAATGGAAGCTGTTATGCTAGAAGAGTACAGAAAAATACATTTGAATGCATAAATTGTAAGGAAATATAACATTTCATCTCACTTAAGAGGTAGTGATTGTTAACAGCCACTTTGCAATGGAAGGTATGGATAGTGAATGTGAACGATTTTTAACTTATTTTACATCACTCAGTTACAGTGTAATAATTAAATCAGAAATGTTGATTACAACAAGAGGTACTGAGTCCTTATTAGTTTGGGAAATCTATTTTAATGTATTTTTCTTAGTGTATAGCTTAGATGTATAATTATTGACTTGCATGAATATCCTGTGAATAGCTTTGTAAATGTGTCAAAGCAGTTGAAACAATTGTGCTACTTCTCTGTGATATAATTGGGAACACACACACACTCACATGCACACACACACACGTGCACATGTGCACACACACTCACACACGCACATGCACACACACACACACGTGCGCACGTGCACACACACACACACACTCACACACGCACATACACACACACATGCACGCACACACACACGTGCGCACACACGCACGCACATGCACACATGCACACACATACACACACACACACACACTCCTACTAATAAAAATTCTAAAATTACATTTGTAATTTTGTATGTAATTCAAATGTCACCCAAAATAATTTGAGAAATAAATAAGAATTCAAAATGTATTCTTTCAACCTGTTATCAAATTCAAGATTATATGTAGTGAAGTAGAAGCATAAAGTATTATTTTAACACCACTCCTGTTTTTGTTTTTATGGGTTCAGTATATCTGATTAATAAAGTTTTAATTTTAGAATAATTTTAGAATTATAATAAAGTTGAGGATAGTATAAAGTTCTCATATACTACGTACCCTCCCCATTATTAAAATCATACAATAATATGATATTTTTTCACAATAAACCAATATTGATACATTATTAACTGCAGTACATGTTTTATTTGGATTTCCTTAGTTTTCACCTAATATCATTTTTTTTCTGTTCAAAGATCTTATCCAAGGTACATTGCATTTAGTTATCATGTCCCTTTAAGCTCTTGTTTGCTATGGCTTTTTCTCAGATTTCTGAAGGCCTTTAGGATTTTGAGGAGTACTTGTAATATGTTTTGATAAATATTCCTCAATTTAGATTTGATTAATGCTTTCTCAGAAGTAGACTGTGGCAATAGACTTTCAAAAGAACAACCGTTGAGGAAAAGTGCCATCTTACCCTTGGTAATACTACCAACATAACTTATCACTGTTGATGATAATCTTGATCACACAGCTGAGGTCGTATTTATCAAATTTCTGCAGTTTAAGTTTACTCTTCTTTTTCATTTTTCCATTTTGTAAACTTTCAAAGGCAGAGATATTGTTTTTTTTTTTTTTTTTATTTGTTTGGGTTTTTTTTTTTTTTTTTCTTTTTGGTATGTGGGTATCTCCCTGACCGGGAATCGAACCCAGGCTGAAGCACCGACAGCGCCCGTGCTGAAGCCTTAAGCCACTACACCATCAGGGATCTCCAAAGGCAGAGATATTATGATCATCCAACACTTAAATAGTTAGCAGGTAGGTCCCACCAGGTTAAGCATGGATCATCTAACAATTATTTAGAATTCTTCTCAAGGTAGATTTGCTTCCTCCTTTCAATTTATGCATTCAATTTCTTTAAAAATATATATAGACTTGTCGCATCCTGCACGACACAGGCAGTGAGTGAACGAGGTGAATAAAGGTGCAAGGTGAATAAACACAGCAGCCAAAAATAAGTTTCAAGTGGGGCCAAGGGCTCCAGCCTCATGGATTGAAAGAGCCCCTAATCGGGACACTGCGTAACTTTTATTGGTGAGCATACAGGGAAGTGAGACTGGTTATTCCATGGTCTGTAAGTAACGTTGCCTAAGGGACTGCCTTTTCTCCAAAAGTCCCCATTGTGTTTCAACATGCATTGTATTTCTATAGTAATATTTAGCCCCAAGGACTCAGTGTACCGAAACCAGCCCAGCAGGTAGACTCAGTACCTAAATTATTCCTGTTGGCACATGACAGATATTGTTCTTTCAAGTCACTATGGGAGCAGTATGGGACACAAGGTAGCCAGGGGGTTGATGATTAACCTCAGAAAGGGTGAGGGGCTGTGCCTCACCTCTGTAGAGCCCAAGTTCTCGCCTGTTGGTCCCTACGTGACTGTGCCTGTCTTAGGTTGTTCCTCCCTTGAGGAATCTTACCCATCATTGACTAACCATCATCCTCTGGGGCCATACAGGGTGACATGAAGATGTCTATGCCTCCGTGTCCTCTGACCTTAGCTCCTGCCTTAGCAAGTCATGGGGAATGCATGGGGGGACAGATGGTTTGGCAGTTGTAAGGCAACATAGACTCACGAACATATATTTTCTATTTTGTGTTGTATTCTAATAGTGTTTTATAATTTGTTTCTCAAATTGTTCAAGTTTTTGCCATTGAGAATTATTTCATTGGCTGCTGTGCACATTCATCATGCAAAACAATATATAATATATATAAAATATATAAGTACTAAGTATATGTATACACATATATGTGTGTGTGTGTATGTGTGTGTGTATTATAAATACACACATAAATGCTGATAGTAACCACTTGAGCACCTCTTATAATTGCGGAAGTCAAAAATGACTTGTATTCATCTTCTATTATTGGTATATATGGAGTACTATAATTTTAATACAGTTTTTTTCTTTCTTATAATGTATATATTTTTTGGCACTGTGTGTGTGTGTGTGTGTGTGTGTGTGTGTGTATTTATATATGAGTACATGTGTGTATATATATATAATGTGTATATATATATATATATGTATATATAATATTCTTTATTACTTTCTGATTTATAAGGTGTTCCAGCTTATGCCGTATATTTTATACCCTACTCTAAGAATTAGTCATATCTTCAAGAAGGCTTTCAATATTAAAAAATAATGATAATGTATTAAGGTAAAATTCACACATCATAAAATTAACTATTTTAAAGAATAATTTTAGTAACATTTTGTACATATTATAGTGTGTTGCAACCACAACTTGTATTTAGTTCCAAATCATTTCATCACTTCAAAATAAAACCCTTATCTGTTAAGCATTTTCTCTTCATTTTCTCCTCCCTACAACTACTGAAAACCACCACTAATCTACCATTTGTTTCTATGAATTTATCAAATTCTGGATATTTCAAATACAATTTGCTCATGCAATATGTGATATTTTGTGCCTGACTTGTTATTTCACATAATCTTTTGAATTGCATCAATGCTGTAATATGTATCAGTACTTTATTGTTTTTATGGCTAGATATTATTTCATTGTATGTATATCTCATAATTTGCTTATAAATTTATATACTAATTAATGTTTGGAAATTTAGTCTATTTCTCTTTTTTTTTCTTTTTTGCTATTGTGAATAATGCTTCTATGAACATGTATGCGCATGTACTTGTTTTTTATTTTTTTGGATATATACCCAGAAATGAAATCACAGGTCATACAGTAAATTTATGTTTAACATGTTGAGGAGCAATTAAACTGTTTTTCATAGCTGCTGAATTATTTTACATTTTTACCAGCAATGTATGGAATTTCCAATTTCTCCACATTCTCATCAATACCTAGTTTCTGTGTGTGTGTGTGTGTGTGTTTCAAATAGACATTCTAGTGGATATAAAATTGTATCTCATTGTGGTGGTTTTAATTTGCATGCCACTTATTTTAGTTAGTTGTGTCTTTCCAAAAGATATTGAAGTTCTAACCCTCAACAACTGTGTATGTGATCTTCATTGGATTATAAATAAAATCCAGTCTTATTTAGATTATAGTGGAGGATCAAGGTAAAATAAAGTCATTAGCATGGGACCTAATTCAATATGACTGGTGTCCTTATAAAAAGGGGAAATTTGCACAAGGAAACTGACATGTACAGAGGCTAGATGTGAAGACATAGGAAAAACACCATATACAACCCAAACAACACCTGAGTCTACATGCTTTAGGAAACAGGCATGTACAGATTATTCCTTACAACCCAGAGAAGGAATCAACCATAATGTAAACTTAATCTTGGACTTCTTGTCTCCAGATCTGTGAGACAATAAATTTCATTGCTTAAGCCACCCAGTTTGTGGTTCTTCACTGTAGTAGTGCTAGAAAATTTACATTATTTTCACATTTAAAAAATTGGGTTGTCTTAACTGTGGTTTAATTAAAATGATAATTGTCCAGTTATAAATCTGGATATTATAACCTTATAAGATATATCATTTTTAAATGTGTTATCTAATTTTGTAAGTAGTCTTTATGCTTTTATGAAAATATCATTTGATTCCTAGGATTTTTTAATTCTATGAAGTCTAAATTATCTTTTTAAACAATTTTACTCATGCTTTGCTCATGTGTCATATTAAGAATTATTTGCCAAATTCAAGTTCATCAAGATTTACCTCTATGTTATATTCTAAGAGTTTGAAGGTTATACCTTTATTTTTAGGTCATTTTCCATTTTGAGTTATGTTTTGTATATGGTGTGAGGAAGGGGGTCTCACTTCATTCTTTTGCTTATGCCTATGCATTTGTCTCAATGCCATCTGTTGAAGAGACTATTCTATTTTCACTGAATGAACTTGGCACCCATGTCAAAAATCAATTGGCCAGAGATGCTTAGGTTTATTTCTGGACCCTCAGTTTTGTTCCATTCATTTATATGTCTATCCTTATGTTTTGATTACTGTTGCTTTGTAGAAAATTTTGAAAAAAGAAAGTTTAAGACCTCCAATATGAGTATTATATTGTTCTTCTTTTCAATTGTTATGGCTATTTAGAACTACTTGGAATTACATATAAATTTGAGAAGATGCTTTTCAATTTCTATATAAAAAGCCATTTGAATTTTGATAGGATTGCATCTAATCTATAGATTGCTTTGAGTACTATTAATATATTAAATATATAAGGAAATGAAAATCGAAACCAAAATGAGATACCACCTCACATCTGTTAGAATTGCTATTATCAACAAGACAAGGAATAACAAGTGTTGGAGAGACTATGGAAAAAAAGGAACCCTCATACAGTGCTAATGGGAATATAAATTGGTACAACCACTGTGGAAGATAGTATAGAGGTTCTTCAAAAAATTAAGAATAGGATTACCATATGACCCAGCAATTCCTCTTCTGAGTATCTACCCCCAATATTAAAAAACCTTAGTCTGCAAAGATGTATGTACCCCAATGTTCATCGCAGCACTATTCACAGTGGTCAAGTCATGGAAACAAGCAAAGTGTCCTTGATAGCTGACTGGATAAAGAATTTGTAGTCTGTTTACACAATAGAATATTACTCAGCCATCAGAAAAGATGAAATATGGTCATTTATAATAATAGGGATGGACCTTGAGATCATCATGATAAGTGACATATGTCAAAGAGAAAAAAATTAAAAAACATATGACTTCACTTATATGTAGAATATAAAACTGAAAGTAATAAAAACAAAAACTCATGGACATTGTCAATAGTTTAGTGGTTACCTGAGAGTAAGGGAGGAAGGGTGTGGTGGAGGAGGGAGGGGGCATCAAATATATGGTGATGAAAGAACTGACTCTAGATGGTGTGCACTGAATGCAACACATGGACCATGTATTGTGGTTATACACCTGGAATCTATGTAATTTATTGGGGGTGACCAATGTCACCCCCAATAAATTTAGCAATAAAAAATAAAATTTAAAAATTATACTACCTTTTATGAATACAGAAAGTTTTCCCATTTACTTCGGTTACTTAATTTATTTTACCAATATTTTACAATTTTCAAAGTACACATCTCTCAAATACTTGGTTATACTTATTTCTAGGTATTAATTCTGAATGCCATTTTAAATGCAATTGTTTTTAACAAACAAAAAGTTATAGACACAGACAGTAGGTTAGTGTTTACCAGAGGGTAAGAGGGGAAAGGAATGGGAAAAGATGGTAAAGGGGGTCCAATATATGGTGACAGAAGGAGAACTGACTGGGTGGTGAACACACAATGCAATATATAGATGATGTATTATAGAACTGTACACTTGAAACCTATATAATTTTACTAACCAATGTCACTCCAATAAACTTAATAAATTTTTTAAAAGACTAAAATGAATGAATTTTTTAAAAATTGCCCTTTCAGATTATTTATTGCTGGTGCATGGAAATACAGCTTATTTGCACTTTAAAACTTACTTCATACCCTACAACTTTGCTGAATTTGTTTATTAGCTGTTTTAGTCTTCTTAAAGATTCTCTGGTATTTTCTATATATAGGATCATGTCATTTGTGCATAGATATAATTTAAATGTTTCCTATCCAATTTGGGTGCTTTTTACTTCTTTCCTATATAATTGCCTGACTGGAAATCCCAGGACAGTGTTGAATAACATCTGTGAAAACAAGCATCCTTGGCTTTTTCCTGATCTTTGGGGGCAAAGCTTTCAGGTCATATTAAGCAACATTGAGTGTGAGGTTATCTACAGTCTTTTCATAAATACCCTTTATCATCTTAAGTAAATGTTTTTTATTTCTAATTTTTATACAGTTGTATCTTGAAAAGGTGTTAAAGTTTTCATAGATTTTCTTTATTAATTGAGAAGATACAGAATATCATGTTATTTTTCCCTCTTAATTCTATAATGTGGTAATTTTTTAAAAAATGTTAAACCACCTTTGCATTACTGGGATAAATTTCACTGTCTCTTAATGTAAAATTCTTTAATATACTGTTGAATTTTTGATGCCCAAGCCACCCATTTTTTTAATTTACCAAATATTGTATTTGAAATTTGTTCCCTTTTCTCTTGTTTTTAACATGGAAGCAGGAATTCATGAAAGTACTTGTTAATAGGGAAATAGCATAACATGATCTCACAAAATTGCCATTATTGTTTTTGTTTTAATATCAGCAGAGTAAATTATATATATATATAATTCAAAAGTTATTCAGAGTTTCAAACAGTTCTTACTGGACATAGGTGAGCATCAGCATTACCTGGAGAAACATAGTAAAATACAGTTTATCAGGGCTTCTACAGGTAATTCTGATTTTGTAACTCTGGGGTGGTACTTGACAATTTATATTTATAGTCGCCCTTCAAGAGAAATAATCGATTACCCTTATACATTTGCTGCATTTATTTTGTGGCTTTGCTTTAAAAATTTATCTCTTCTTAACACTTTGTACAATATATTAATGTGAGAATATGTGTATATAATTTCATCCCAGCAAGGCCTCTAGGGTGCAATAATAATTTCAACAAATTAATAACTGTATTTTTATCTAATTTATGATAACTTAGGGATAGAAAATCATATGGTTTAACATCTATACAAATTAACACACTGAGTGAAATATTTTCAGACTCAATTGTTACCAGATATTTTTAAAATTGATTTTTGTCTTGGAAACAATTACTGAAAATTGACCAGGGAGTAGTCTCAAAACTAAAACTTTAAGTATAGCAGTTTAGACATAGTAATTATCATGCATGTGAAGTACACAGTAAGATTTTTTATTATATAAAAACATAGTTAAAATGTGCATGTCTTTCTGATTACTTAAAGATATTAGAGGAGTTTGGCTCAGGAGGTTAGATTGTAAACAGTATTTCCTAAACACATCTGCATACCTGCTTCTCCTTTAAGCATCTTCAGGTAAATAATATACATTGGTCCAAAAACTGAAGGTAAAATTGATGACCTATTTTGGCACTTTCCAATGACTTGTAGAGACTAGGAGGCTGTGGGAAAGATGAAAGTTTAGGAATAGTATATGGAGTATTTCAAATTAACAACTAATGAATGCTTTAAATATCTTTTTTATGGTGGAATGAGGCTGAATGAAAATTAACAACACAAACAACTGCATTCTGCATACCAGACCTTTAATGATTTTACACCGATAATACTCTGATAAGACTCTAGAACTCTTAGTTTCATATTTACACAGTAAAATTCCAATGCATTTAAAAATTAACAAATACATATGCATATTATGTAGGTTTTATGTTTTTATGTAGCTTGATAATCTAAATAATATCTTATTCCTATTTTAAATGTGTATGTAAAAACAACTTCATTATTATGAAGTTGCCACTAAAATATACTTAATAGTTTTTTAAAACTGACCAACTTTCTGTTATCTATAGATGTATCAGAATCAACTAGTATAATTTCTACACATTTAATTTATTATTGTTCTAGAAGTTCAGAGGTACAGTTCTGGTCTCTAATCATCAGGTATCCACTCTTCTCCCCACCCTCAAGGAAGGATAACAAGAATAGGAGCATTTTGGTACCTGGTACCCATAAGATATTTCAGCTGAAGAGAATGAGAGTATTATCTACACAAAGGCTGAACTGGAAGGAGAGTGGGTAAGGAATCTATCTTCTCTGGGTCTTTGCAATCTTTGTATGTTCTTGAATAAGAACCATCAAAGATATAAATGTTAAAGAAATCTATCTTTAGTGCTAAGTTTATATGTAAGTTAAATTTAACTTATATTATAGATTATATGTATTTAATATATTCAACATACTTAGTGAAAACATGAAGAGAAGTCTGATGTAGTCATAATTAAATATACCATTTTCAGAAGTGTGGCCCATGGTTATGTGGTTCTTTGGTTCTTCCTCCTGAGAGTCACTTTATAACTGGAAACTTCTTTAAATAAAATGTTCGTTCTTAATTCTTCGTGAAACAACACTTAATGGCCTTGGTTACATTTTCAAATACTACAAACCCAGAAATTCATGTCAAAGACTTCTGCTATTTTACTCAATACAAGTGTGTTTGTGTATTCCTGAGATGTCTCTTGAAATAAAAGTAATTACTGTCACTTATCTAAAGTACATTAACTATAAAAATAAACTTGAGAAGAAAACACAATCATTACTTAATTTTTTAGAACTTTTAGTAAATTGATTTATTAATATGTTGAGTCAACAATTTTGTTATAACATGTGGGAAAGTAGCAGCAATGGTAAGTTTCCTCTATAATATTCTATATATCACCAAATTTACTTTGGGTGAAGAAAATTTTCACTTTTTTTAAATCTATTAGAAAAGTATTTAATAGTTTGCAGAAGTTTCAGTTAAAAATGTTAAGATAACATGTTAGTGACTTAAAATTATACTTTTATTTAATTTATTTGCTTTTAGAACCTTATTACTATTCTTTTTAAACTGCATCTCAGGCATATCATACCACAGGATATTACATGACTCTTAAACACAGATTTATGAGTAAAACTCCAGTCTTCCCAGATTTTCCTGATAAATAATGTGAGATTTAGTCAGCCTATAAATAAAAATGCCAGATTCTTCTAATTTCATCAAACATATTAAAAGATCTAGTAAGATTCCACTACATTTTTGTCATACAACCAAAAGCAACAGCTAACAAACAAATAAAAAATATTTGATAATCTTGTAACACGATTTGGGTAATTATTTTTCTTGTTTATAGTTTTCTTCAAGTAAAATGTTAAACATTTGAGAATCAGTAATAAATCTGTAGGAATCTTTTTGTTCTTGTTTTTACTTACAGATTGCTTAAATATAGACATGATTTGAGATAATTTTCGCTTTTTCCTGAGATTGTCTAAAGCGTAATATTAACAGGATTCTCCTACTCTTCACAAATTACTAGAAATATTGACATTCTAATAAGGCAAAAGCACCTCAAGGAAAGAACAATGTCCGTTCCTTTTTGTTTATCCCTACTACCTAATAATGATGATAAACATATATATTGATACCAAATAAGTGATTGTAGATTACTCGTATTTCCCAATTTCTTTCAAAAACATTTTTGTGATTTTTTTACATTTTACTTATTTAATTTTGCCATTGTTTGTTAATAGGGCCATATATGAAAAAAAGAGTGAGCTGGATTTAGTGAAAATCTTGTACTTATTTTTTTATGTAACTTGTATTACAAGCACTCCCCACTTCCCACTGGGTGCCCTTTCTACAATTATGTTGTTAAGTAAAGTGAGCAATAAGCAAGGAGCTTAAAGGCAGATGTCTTGTGTTGTGTTGTGACACCATAGGGCATGCATTTTTCAATAGATATCAGGTGACACCACACTTATGAATGAAATATGTAGTTTTGCATGATTGCAATTGCTTTATATAGTAAATACTAACCACTGGAGGAGTGAGACAAAGACTGGGAAATAGGATTCTTGGCACTGGAGAACTGGTCGTAAGTCTGAGTGCTTGTTAAATAGGTAGGTCGTTAAATGAGGATTGGCTGTACTCTTCCAGCATTTGTTTCAATATTAGCTTGAAAAATCTGGAAATTCCTGAATAAGTTATTCCTCATGTGCACAGTAAGTCCCATGGTGACCTGAGCAAATGACATCATATTTGTACATTAAAAAAACAATGATGTTGACACAAGAAAAATATTTGTTTTCACATTTCCCTCACATGGCAATCCAAAATCATAATATTTTTCAAAGCATCTGTGGTATAACTCTTTAAACAGTCACAATTGCATGAATAATAAAATAAATTTTGAAAAATTCTCAGTTAAGTCTGATAAATATAGTATTATAATTGGTATATTCTTCATGACTTACTTTGTTATTTAATATTTTGGTTGTACTTTAAAGTTCACAAAATTGTGTTCCTTGAAAATTTTATCTTTATGCTTCCAGTACATATACCAAAGACTGGTACATCAGGTCATCTCATTTTTTTCATCTATGATCACAGCTTATTTAATCCTTCCCAGTCAAAGCTCTGGTAATGTGTTTGGTTGGTCAGCATTCTTTTCAACTCCTTCATCCCTGCCAGCCCTCTCCAGGTAATTTTTCTCCTTGGTCAGACTTGATATCCTCCTGACCTAAGGATGCACAGATGATAGAAATCACATGAGCAAAGTGATTGTTTTTATGATTGTTTTCTCTGCCTTCTTTAAAGTTGAGTTGTATTGAATAATCCACAAACCATTCTATATCCTAGACACAGAAAAAAACCATTTGACTTGAAAACATACTTACATATATTTCCTGTATGACTCCAAAATCTAACATTATAATAATATTTAAAACCTGTATTTTAAAGTGCTTTTCACTATAATGGGTTCTAGGTAACATTTCATCTGTTAGTACAGATTGCTTTTTGTGAACTTACATTTGTCCCTCCTAAACTTTCTTCCCCCAGGAGGCAGCTAATGCCAAATAATAGGTAAATAATAATGCAAATTTTGTTTATATTCTGGTGGAGAATATGAGGATTTTATGATTTTAGCTTAGAGGGCTGAAATAGTAAAGAAAATCAGCACATCATAGCAACAACATAAGGGAATATTAATAATATTTGTAAGAGTAAGGCATGGTATTTTCTATTCTAACCTAAAATAAATGAATAAGTTAATTAATATGAAACAGAGATATGCTTAAGGCACTTTTTTTTTACTAAAAGAAATACTGGAGTAGAGTAAGGGAAAAATTGTGAATGTATAAGAGTTTATCCTGATAGTTCTTTATTTTCTTTTATGTCTTTTGATGTCAGTATGTTTTGACTTTATTATAGTATTCTTCTTCTGAGTAATTATTACAGGATTTTCTCCTATGATTACCATGAGGCTTGCATAAAATATCTTAAACTAATGACATACTTTTAAACTGATAACTTATATTCAGTAAAATTTATAAATTACACTTTTACTTCTCTACCTCCTCACATTTTAAGTTATGGTGCTATAATTTACGTGCTTTTTACATTGTGTAGCTAATAACAGATCATTGCAGTTATGATTATTCTCACTATGATTTTATTCTCACTATGATTTTTTAAATTTTAAATTAGAATTTTAAGTGAATTATGCACCACTGTTACCATATTTCTAAATCTATTACTATATATTTACCATTACCAGTGAGATTTACAATATCTTTTTTAGGTTTTTATAATACTAGTTAGAAATCATTTACCTCCACTCAAAGGACTTTCTGCGGCAATGTTTTTGTAAGTCAAGTCTAGTGTTTAAGAACTTCCTCAGCTTTTGTTGATTCTGAAAAGGCTTTATCCTGCCTTCATTTCTGAAAGACAGCTTTATCAGGTATAGAATTCTTGGTTGGCAGTGTTTTTTGCCAATATTAAAAAAAATATTTGTTTATTTTATCCAGGTACAGTTGACATTCAATATTATTTTATATTAGTCTCAGGTATACATAATAGTAGTTACACAAGTACATAATTTATGTAATGATCCCCTTGATTCAACTAGTACCCACATGGCACTATACATAGTTGTTGCAACATTAAGTATATTCTGTATGCTGTACTTTATATCCCAGTTACTATCTTGTAACTTCCAATTTGTATTTATTAATACCTTCACCTTTTTTATTCAGCTCCTCAAACCCTCTCCCCTCTGACAACCATCAATTTGTTCTTTATATCTGTGAGTCTGATTCTGTTTTGTTTGTTTTCTTTAGATGTCACATATAAGTGAGAGCATATGGTATTTATCTTTTTCACTCTGACTTTCTTCACTTAGCATAATACTGTGTAGGTCCCAATGACAATGAGATGCTACCTCACACCTGTCAGGATGGCTATCTTCAATTAAAAAAAAAGTGCTAGCAAGGGTGCAAACAAAAGGGAACATTTCAGCATTGTTGGTAGATTGCAAATTGGTGCAACTGCTATGAAAAGTAGTTTAGAGGTTTCTCAACAAATTAAGAATAGAAGTACCTTATGACCCAGAAATTCTACTTCTAAGTATTTATATGAAGTAATTAAGAACACTAATTCAGAAAGATATATGTACCCCCATATTTATTGTAAAATTATTTACAATAGCCAAGATATGGAACCAACCCAAGTGCCCATCAAAAAATGATTGGATATAGAAGAGGTGATATATATATACACACACATATATATATATATATATGTATATATATATGTGTGTATATATATGTGTGTGTATATATATATATATGTAAAATGGAATATTACTTGGTCATATAAGAGAATAAAATCTTACCATTTCCCCAGTATTTTGAATGTTATTCTAGTCTCTACTGGCCTGAAAATTTTTCATTCAGTAATCCACTGATAGCCTGGGAGTGGAGTGCAGGGGTAGGGTCCCTTATGTGTAACTTCTCTCTTTTCTTTCTTTATCTATGACTATTTTCTACAGGTTCAGGAAGTTTACATCCATTATTGCTTTAAATACAGTTTCTGATCATTTCTCTTTCCCTTCTTGTGAAATTTCCAAAATTCAAATGGTTTTTCTTTTCATTGTTGTCTCATAATTCCTATAGAATTTCTTACTGTTTTTCATCTTTCCCCCCCACACACTTCTCTGACTGGTAAATTTCTGATTTCCTGTTTTTCAGGTTATAAATATATATATATATATATATATATATATATATATATTTTGAATTTATTGAATTCTTTAGTTAAGTTGTATTTTCCCTCTAAGATTCTTGTTTTTTTTTTTTATTTATGGTGCTATTTCCTTGCTGAACCACTTAGTATTTCATGCACTGCTTCTCTAATTTTGTTCAGTTGTCTGTGTTTTCTTGTACTTTATTAGACTTTCTTAAGAGGATTATTCTGAATTATCTAACAGTTAATAGATTTCCATTTTAAGGTAAATTATTGGAGTTTTATTAGTTTTCTTTGGTGGTGGCATATTTGCATGCTTTTTTTCATGATTCTATAATCCTTGCATTGGCATCTGTACATTGAGTAATGGGGCTCTTCTTCTAGACTTAACTGGTTTTCTGTTTCAGAGGCCATTCTTAACCAGTCAGCTCAGTTCGGGTTTCTGGATACATCTGCTGGTAATGTCCATTAGTGGGTATAACCTACTAATATGGTTTATTTTGAGACAGCACCACTATTTGAGCTCTGAGGAGAGAGATGGAGGAAGTGTGACTGTGGGTGAGAACTATGGATAGGACTGCTGGCTTGGTTTCCTATCCAAATGAGGCTATAGGGTGAGTTCCTTGGTTGCCTGCATTGAATTATCTGGTTAGCTTGGTTGATGCTCAAGGATTGGCACACTATTCAGTAGTATTTGAGACTATGAATTATTAATAACTTCTCTGCCCTAGGAAGAAAGAAAGACAGGACCCAGGGCTTATACAGTTTATTGTATGGGGACTAAAATTAGACCAAAATGCACATTGAATTCCCTGGTTTGGTGAGGCCCTTGGTTTCACTCTGCAAATGTGGAAAGCTATAAGCTGCTCTCTCTGTTCAAGTGTCACTGTATTTAGGGCTGTTGAAGAGACTACATGGCTTCCTGTGCTTTGGTTAGGTCCCCTTGTCAGACAGGCTGTAGGATGTATTCAGAAATGATGCAGGGCTACTAATTGGGTTCCCTTTTCGGGTCTAGGAGAAGATGCAGCTCTAAAGCTGAAGCTTTTTGTTCGTTATTTTAACTCAAGCTGACATGCACCCCAAATTTCTGAGCCAATTAGGGCCACTGGCTTTGCTGTGAAAACTTTCAGCTGTGCCTGCCCTTTTCTCAGCTTGAACTGCTGGGCTGCACCGCTCCCAGGAGTTGTCACCAGGCCTTCTGATCAAATGGGGTCCAGAAGACATTACACAGTGAATGGGGCTTTGTCTCAGCCCCTTACAAGCCTGGGAGGAGAAAAGACCTCTGCTGGTTACTTTGTTTTCCAGTTTCTTCAGTTAGGAGGGGCCAGAGAGCTACTATTAGCCTTAGCTATGAATTAATCCCTCTGCTCATGCTGCTTAGCATGGGACCCCTCCACACTCTGTACTGGCTTATTGATGTGGGATGGGGGAGGTGTGGGTGGGACAGTGATTAGCTCTGCTTGCTTGCCACTAAACTCAAGCTAGTTAGTTTTATCACGGGTCCTTGTGGTGAGATGGAAATGGAAGCACATGGGACTGTGACTCAGCTCCTTGCCTTGGCATGGGTAAACTGCACTCCAGAGCCTCATTTAGGGATTGGAATCAGGCATATGTGCACCTTCCTAAGTTCCCTGGTCCAAGTTTGCCCCCAAATTGTTCTGCAAATAAGCAAAATTGCTGTTTGGGATTACTACAAGGGTAGGCTGATAAATTTTTCCTCCACTTAAATAGATAATGAACAGAAAAGAAATATTCTAATGAAATTAAAAAAATATGTGAGCATACCTACATCATTTATTTTCCGAGCTGAATAACTATTTTTCTAAAAATCACCACACTCTTCAATATACTCTTGCGATTTTGATGAAGGTGATCACTTGCGGTCATAGGCCTTCCACTTTGTGATTTGTCACTCAAATCTGCTTGCTCACTTCTCCATCTTTGAACTACCTTACACGGGTCTTACTGTACTCACATCAATACACTGATCACCGTACATGGCTTGCATTTGTCTGTGAATATCAATAGGAGAAACTTTTTCTGCTGTTAAGAATTCAATAACAACACACTATTTGAACTGAATATCTGAACATTCTTCCATTTTGATGTGCACTGGGTGACAAATGTAAGCATCTGTGTTTGCAAGGTCGAGAATGATGGGAGATATGATGTGACTGCACAGAACTGATCATATCTAGATATGTCTAATGTAACAAAAAATATTACAGTGGAAGCAAAATTTAGCAGCCCACACTGGTACTTGGGCACTAAACTAGGTTGAACAAGATCTGTGTCCTGGTTGTTGCAGATCTTCCTCCACACCCTTTTCCATCACAGTCAGATTCCTAGTGGTTGAGCCCTGCAGATTTTCCTGCAATCCCTTTGTGCAAAGATCAGAGTGGGGAGTCCCAAAAAGCTACTCCAATGATGGGGGAGGGTACCTGAGCCACACTGTAGATCTCTTTTCCTACTGAGGAACCAGAAGCTCAGGGGAGACCTCTCCATCTGGTGCTGCTCTGGACTGGGGAATAAGCAATGGGGTCAACATGTAGTCACTTCCCTTACTCTTCTAACAAAGTCCATTTTGGTCTCTGAGGTACAAAGAGGTACTTCAGCTTCACCTATATATTTTAGGACTCTCTTAGTGGTGTCTTGTTTTTGAATAGTTTTAGTCACTTTTCTTGTGAAAAGGAGCAAAGTTAGGAATGACCTATTTTGCCATATTGATGACTTTCTTACTCCATTTTTTAATCCTTATTTTCTCTTATTTGAAATTTCTTTTGTCTTATGCCTATATTTTCACTATTTGTTTTTTATTATTTATTTGCAGGTTTTTGGTATCTATTGTAGATTTCATATAAATGTTATTTTATTATTTAATATTAATTATATAAATAATATGTATCCTATTTTACTTGGCTTAAATTTGGCTTAAATTTTATTTTTTAATGACTTCTGATGACTGGTAATTTTAATATAGTTAAAATAATCAATTTTAATAGGTTAATATAATGTGACTGGATTTAAGAAAATTTTACTTACTCCAATGTAAAAAAAATAGCATTTTAGTTTAAAAGTTTTATTACTTATGTAACTATCTAATTCCTCCATAATTAATTTTGGTAGAATGTTAGCAGATATAAGTTTTTTTAATATGTAGTCATTCTAACATGTTTTATTTAATAACCCTTCTTTCGTTATTCATCAGTCATATATCAGGTTTGTATAGAAGTGTGAGTCAGTTTCTGGGTTATTTTGGTTATATTGGTGTACAGGTTTATTTTTGTGCTAATATCACAATGCTTTAGTTCATAAGATGATTATATTGATGTTTGTGAGAGTATTTCTCTTAACATGTCTTTTTGATGAATATATTTGCTTCATGGAAATTTGCACATATATTTTAGAATTGAGAATCAACTGATTAAGTTACATAAATACTATTTTGAAGATCTTTTTCTTTGACACCTTTAAAATATCTATTTTTTATTTTCAGCAGGTTAATTTTTAATACATATGCATGTGTAAGTATAGAAGTGATAAAGATAATTCTAAGTTCAAAGATCGGCTTTCATTTGTGCAATGATGTAACATAGAATGAATTTAAAATAATTAAATTAATTATCTTTCAGCTCCTGAAAGTAATGAAATAATTTTAATTTATGCTATTTAGTAATCAAATTTTTAATTCTGTCCCAAGGGACCAAAACTTGTTATAGATATTGAATATATATTATGTTTAGTTGTTGTTAGTTGTATTTGTTAGTCTACAGGTTCAACAAGAGTCAGAAGACACTGAAAATGCCTGGCAATAAATTTCTAGTTGAGTTATTTCTCAAAAAGAGGTTTAATGTGTAATTTTCTGTGAGAATTTTAAAATATAAATAAGGTAGACAATAGATGTCTTTTTCTCAAGTAAAACTTTTGCGTCTTTATTCTATCTGTTGATGACAAAATTTTATTTTTATTCGACTCTGGGAAATATTTTTTCTTATTAATCATGTCTCAGAACCTTTCACCTATCCAGCCACATTATTGGGGCTAATGGTTTTTAATAATAAAAAGACTAGTTGCTGATCTGGGGAGACATTTAAATCCATTTTGAGATACAAATAATACAAAAATAATGGTAACTATTATAGAGGTTAATGTAACCGGGTGGTAAATTATGTGACATAGTCTAAAAATGGTGAACAATTCAAAGATGACATAAAAAAATACACTCTGACAAGTCTAGAAAAAAGCTTTAAGAATATGATAAATTACCTTAGCATTTAAATGATAGCTAGTAAATTTTTAGGTTTTGGGTTTCTTCATCAGAGATTTTATTTTTTTAATTTCATGTTCAATGCTTAAACCAGTATTCTGAAATAAATGACCAAACACACTTATATAACAAGATAACTTTATTTATAGTAACTGACAACCAATGGTCAATATAAAATATAAGCAAAAATAAATACTAACAATGATCAACAAACATTTTTGCAACAAAAACTTATACAATATGTTATACATTGAAATTTGCTGACAAGAAATAAGAAAATAAAAAATATTGGTTTAAAGATTTAAATAAAATATGACTTTAATAATAGACTAGATATGGTATTATTAAACATATGAAAATATCAAAAAGCACCAAAAATTTTTAAAAGTGAAAAGTAAAAGAACTTTCAACAATTGCTAATCAATTTTTATAGTTGTAGAAAGTTTTTTTAAAAAGTAAAACTACAAGTCAGTAAAATGGAAGATAGAAAACCAGATTACACAATACAATAGACTCTTTGTTAACCAGAACTCAAACAACCCTCTTGAGAGTGCCAGTTGCTTGGGTTCCATTTAATGGAGCGTCTACTTACATTTATCTGGCATCTACCAATCCTCATGGGTTATGGTTAACTAAGATTCTACTGTATCAGCAACCAAGAGAAAAATAATTGAAAGAAGTGAAGACAGTTTTAGTTACCTGAAGCTAAATCAATGTTACAAAAGGAGAGCAAAGAAAGGTGGACTAAAATAAAAATGTAAAAATAATAAAATATGCTTACAGAAGCTAAGGTGAGGGTTAGATATGATGATTCCTAAATTTTATATCTACCAAAAATATTTCTTAAAAATGAAGATAAAATAAAAATGCTTCTCAAGTAAATGGAAGTTGGTATAATTTATCTACAGTAGAACTTCAATAAAAAATACTAAAGGTTATTTTTTTAGGCTGAATGGAAGTAATATGAGATTGAACCATATAACTGCAGGAAAGAATTAATAAATAATTCTTTATAAGAATCTATCCTAATGTAATATACATATGGTCAAAGATACATGTGTAAAAATTAACATTGGCATTATTTACAATAACCAAAATAAAAGAAGTATGTCTTCATTTTATTATTTTATATTTTTGTTCAATCAATATATATTTACTTAGTATCTACTATGTGTCAGACAGTAAACATTCAAAATTGATCAGTAAACAAGACGATAAAAATTAAATATACAACTGGAATATATATTATCTTTGAAGCTAATGAGAGCTATGGAGTCAAATAAAGGACAATAGAAGGATAGGAGTGTAGGAGAGGGCAAAAGAGATACATTGTAAATGAGATGTTTAGCGAAGTTTTAGAGTCACGATTTCAGGAAATATCTGAACAAGAGTAGGTATTATTTGTAAATTCTGTTCTGATCTTCCAAAAACTCTTTGAGGTCTATTCATTGTACAAATCAATTAGTAGTCTCAGACATACAAAGTAAGCTGCTGAGAATCAGAGTTAGAAAGTGACAGACCTATTTCTGGTTCAGGAAAGCACAAAGAACACATAGATCGAAAAGGTTTTTTTAAACACATAGCAACAGTACAGCAATAGTACATACATACAAGGTCTGACAATTAAGTTCATGAACTTATCCTAGAAAAAGTGATACATACCTCATTGCTAAATATCACTACAGTCACCTTTGAAGGAGTCCCCATGGGAAGTTATGCACTGATACCAGCACCTAGTCCACACTTCAAAGCTATTTTGGAGCTCTTTTTTCTGGAATGGCCATCAGAGCTGTTGTTATATTACCCTTGATTTCCTGAATGTCATCAAAATGTTTTTCTTTCAATATTTTCTTTATCTTTGGAAAAAGAAAAAGTCATTGGAGGCAAGAGTAGGTGAGTAGGGAGGGTGTTCCAATACATTTATTTGTTTACTGGCTAAAAACTCCCTCACAGATAGTGCAGTGTGAGCTGGTGCATTGTGATGCAAGGGCCATGAGTTGTTTGCAAAAAGCTTAGGTCATTTTCATAATTTTCAAACAACCTCTTTAGTACTTTCAAATAGTAAACTTGGTTGATTGTTTAGCTGGTACAAATTCATAATGAACAATCCCTATGATATTAAAAAAGTTAGCAACATTGTTTTGACTCTTGATTTGACTGACAGAAATTTTTTAGTTGTGGAGAATTAGTTGACTTCCATTGTGCACTTTGACGCTTTGTTTCAGGGTTGTATTAGTATACTCATGTTTCATCATCAGTGATAACAAGCCCTAAAACATCACCTTGCCTCTTTAAGAGCCATAGCAAACTTTGACTCTCCTTTGCTTTTGTTCATTGGTGAACCCCTTCAGGACGATTTTTATACACACTCCCCCCTCATGCCAAATTTTCAGTTAAGATTTTTCACATTGTTGTTCTATTGATGTTTACTGGGTCTACTATGCTTCTCTCAGTCAGTCAATGATTTTGATGCACAATTTGATGCATTTTTACAATGTCTTTGTCAGTTCCACTTGTTATTGGAAGTCTGACCTTGCTTCATCAGTGACGCTTTCTCTCCCCCCAGAAAAAATGTTTAATCCATTTGTACACTGCCATTTCCATTGTGGCATTATCCCCATAAACTTGGACTAACATGTCCCTGATTTCACTTTCACTCTTGCCAAGTTCAACAAGAAATTCAATGTTTGTTCATTGCTCTAATTCAAGCTCTAACATTCTCACATGGGCACACAAAAACATGCAACAACCATAATGAATCCCACTCAGCAAGACACCCCCACACTTTGTCAGGAACACAGCTGTGAGATACAGATATTCTAAGGTTATGAAAACTTCTGAGTTGTCTGTATGGTGCTGCCAATGCAAGCTCATGGGAGCAAGTTTGCAAAATTAATTGTCAGAATTTGAGTACGATGACAGCTCTGATGGTCATTCCAGAAAGAGTTCCAAAATTGCTTTGAAGACAAGGCACTGGCATCAGTGCATAGCTTCCCAGGGGGAGTACTTCAAAGCTGACCATAGTGATATTCAGCAATAAGGTATTTAGTACTTTTTTTAGGATAAGTTTGTGAAATTAATTGTCTGATCTCCTATGTGTGTGTGTGTGTGTGTGTGTGTGTGTGTGTGTGTATGTATATACAAACACATACATATACATATTGTAGCTTACCTGAAATATGAGCTAACTAATCTCCACAGACAAGAAATAGAACAGAAATGCTGAACGTAAGTAAGCTCCTGTACTATAGTACTACAGGAAAAGTAAAAGTACTTCATGAGATAACATAACTGGAGACATGCTCATTGCTTCAGGTTGGGGCTGGATAAACGTGCACCTCAGCATCCTGCTCATGGATTGACCTCTTCTTATTAAACAGATTTCAGTTGATTGCTACTCTCACTAATAATATTAGCAATACTCAAAATCTTAAAAAATAAAAGATAAAAAGAAAGGAAAGATTAAAACAAAGAAATAATTGTGTTGGTTTTTAAATTATTGATATTTCAATTATTGTGCTGTAAGGTAATGCTAAAGGAAGCTCTACTAAGCAGAAAGACAAATGAGTTTATTTATGTTCTTTTAAAGCTGTGAGAATCATGACATCTTCTATTGAATGAGGGCTGAAATAAATAGACAGCAATATTGTATTAGCTATAAATTGCAAATCATTTTATTAGAGATAAGAAACCTCATATAACACAACCAAATTGTTCATATCTTACACATGCTTGGAGGTGGTTTATTATGGTCCACTGATGAGACCCTAAGTTCTTCCTGGTTGTTCCACCTTTTTTGGCCTTAGCTTCATGTTCCAAGTTGGTGTCATTCACATTCAAAATATCAAAATGGAATAAGAATTGTAGAAAAGAGCAGAAGGAATACCTAAACATTGATTTTTAAAAAAGTATTCCTGGGAGTTACCTCACTGTATTTCTGTGAGAGGTTATACATTACTCCATACCTAATACAAAAAAGTTAAAAAATGGAGTCTTTATTTTAGTTGATGTACCAAACTAAATTATCACATTTTACTCTGTACAATATGCACCTAAATTTTTGGCCCAAATTTTCACAATAAAAGATTTCATTTTAATTTTTTTATCACTGATTTCTAAAGTTACACTTTTAATTCATGAGAATAAAAAAAAGAATTAAAAATGGGATACTTCTCAAGATGGCAACCAGGGAGGAGGTCCCTAAAACCTCACCCAGAAAACACAATTAAACAGCCATACAGGAACCAAGAAAGAAAACCCTGAGTGACAACTGAGAAATCCACGCATCACAAGAAAACACCTGAATGTTGGGGAAGGGGGGACAAGTGGGAGAGAAGAGAGGGAGCAAAGATGAATCACAGAGGGACCCCAACACTGCCAAGTAAAAAAACTAGAAAGAATTCAGGGAGCAGCACAATACATGGGAGGGAGAAGGCCAAGAGACAAGAGCGAAAACCAGAGTGGCAGAATGCTGGGAGACCATGAGGGAGCTGAACCTTAAAGCAGCATGTTAGGGACAAAGTTTGGGAACCAGCCTCTGAAATTCCTAAGTAGCAAGAAAGTTGATTGAGGATCCTAAACAGCCTAAGTCTCTAAACAGCCACAGGCCAAAACAAAGTCCCAGACATAGCACCTCACCTCCTGGTGCCCTCACTGCCTGCAACACGCAGGGTTACTCCAAATGGCCACAGTTTCTAGCTCACAGCAGAGGCACACTGGCCACCCTAACATGGCCCATGACATCAAGCCAGCAACTTTAGATCCATGGTTGGCACATGCCTAGTGCCCTCAGTCAGGCTCTCACAAGGCCTGGCTCATGGTGACCACATATCCAGCACCCTGGTGCACACCTGGCGATTTCACAGGACCTGCAGATTCTGCACGTGGAGCTTACACACCCAGAACAATAACCCAGGGTCCTCACGTGCACCCGGCAATCTTGTGTGGCCTGAAGGTTTCAGCCACAGAGCGGGAGCACACAGTGCCCTTGCCCAGCAATACCGTGTGGCCTATGTGCCACTGAGCCCACTCATCTGGTGCCATCACATGTCACTCTCACACCACCTGCATCTCAATGCGTGTACCACGCATGCTCCCAGTGCCCTCACGTGGTGCGCACTCACAGACTCCTCCAAGTGGCTGCTGTGAAGATGAATTGTTGGAACACGTTTGAGGTAAAGCGCTAGAAAGAAAAGAGAAGTGGATTTGACACCATTTGCCCCAAACAGTGAGAATGGCCTTGGCTTGCATCCCATCAGCCTCCCTCATCTTCCCCAGTTTTCCCAGCAAAGGTCAGGAGGAAGAACTGCCCCAGAACACAATTTATTGGCTTCTCCTCTCTCCTACAGCCTCCCCAAAGAACTGCAGAAAGCAGAGGGACCATGGATCGATGCACCCCACCTCCAAATATGACTTAAACACCTCCCATCTCTTCCAAAACTTGGCTCTCAGTGCCACCTAGTGTCTGCTCTACAGAAGGACACCATAAAAATATTATTCAGAGAAAGACAGCTGCTGGGCTATGCTGAATATAAAGTCCTCATACGAAAGAAGAAGAACTCAGCAGACAATATGTGTACCGTAGGATTTAAAGCTGCTCAGAAAGAAGATGAGAAATCTACAGAAAAGGAACTCACAGACCTAGAAATTTCTGAACCAAATGACAGAAATTTTAATTAGCGGTTCTAAAGACTCCAAAAGAAATTAAAACATACAGGCAGAACACCATAGCTGAAGTGAATGACCTTAGAAAGGAAATCCATGAACAAAAGGATCAATTTAACAAAGAAATTCAAAACATAAGGAAGAATGAGATGGAAATTCTTAAGATAAATAATACAATAAAAGAAGTGAGAAACGAAATAACTGCCATAGAAAACAGGACCAACAAGATGGAGGAAAGAATTAGTGATATTGAAGATCAGAACATGGAAACATCTTAGAAACAGGAAGATAGGAAATATAGAATTAAAAGGATAGAAAGAAGTCTACAAGAACTATCCGACTCCATGAGACAAAACAACGTCAGGACAATATGATTAGAAAAAAGGAGCAGAGCACTCTACAGAGAACATACTCAAACAAATAGTAGATGAGAACTTTCCAAACCTATGGAAAGATCTGGAACCCAAGTTCAAGAAGAAAACAGGCCCCCTAGATACCTGGACCCTAATAGATCTTCTCTAAGACATATGGCACTAAAGATGTCAAAAACTAAAGACAAACAAACAATTCTCAAGGCAGTCAGGGAAAAAATATATATATAACCTCTAGAGGAAAACCCATCAGGCTGGCATCAGGCTTCTCAGCAGAAACTCTAGAAGCCACGAGGGAGAGGAATCAAATATTCAAAACTTTAAAAGAGATAACCTTCCAGCCAAGAATAAACTATCCAGCAAAATTATCTTTCAGATATGAAGGAGGAATAAAGACTTTCTCAGACACACAGATGCTGAGAGAATTCACCAGCAAAAGGTTGGCACTTCAAGAAATAGTGGAGGCTCTTTGACCTAAAACAAAACAGTAGGACAAATGGAATAGAATTGGGGCAAAAGAAAGAAGCAAAAATAAAACAAAACAACAACCAAAAAATAATGGAAAATGGTGACCGGAGAGGAGATCCCTAAAGCCTCTCCCAGAAAACACAATTGAACAGCCATCTAGGAGCCAAGAAGAGGACCCTGAGTGACACAACAGCAGCTGAGAAATCCACACATTGCAAGTAAACACCTGAAGGTTGGAGAGAAGAGGGTGAGCGGGAGAGAGGGGAGGAAGCAGAGATGGATTGCAACAGGACCCGATCGCTGCTGACTATCTGGGAGCAGCAGAGTGCACAGGAATGGGGAGGACAAGAGGTGACAAGAGTAAAAACCAGCAAAGTGGCAGAATGGTGGGAGACCATGGGGGAGCCGGGCCTTAAAGTAGCGTGTTGGGGACAGAGCTTGGGAGCCAGCCTCTGAAGGTTTTGAGTAACAAGAGGTCTAAGTGAGGACTCTGAACAAACGCAGGCTGAGGTGGGTCCGAGAGACAACACCTCAGTTCCAGGCACCCTCATGACTCACAACACAAGCTCACACGGCTTCTACACAGGGCTGCGGTTCCTGTTACCAGCTGACTGCAGAGAGGAGCCAGTTACTTCATACTGCCTGAGGTCAGGCCCACAGCTTTGGACTTGTGGTGCAGGCGCCTGCATGTGCACCCCTGGGGCCTACAAGCAGTGCAAGCCTGTAGACTCTGCCCCAATGACTGGTTGCTGGACCAGGCCCGGGAAGAAAGGCAGATTTGATAGCATTCACCCCAGCCAGCAAGAACAGCCTCAGCTGGATCACCCAGCTTCCCTAGCATAGGGCAGGAAGTGGAGCTGCCCCAGCATGCTTTTTGTTGGCTTCTCCCCTCCCCAACCAACTAACTAACTGCAGGAAGCAGAGGGACCCCGGATAGATGCACACCGCCTACAAACATCAGGAGACCAGAAATAAGAAATAAACAACCCCCCTCTCTCCCAAAACTTGGCCCCCAGAGCCACCTAGTGTCTGCCCTACAGCAAGACACCACAAAAATACTAATCAGGGCTCCTGGGCTCTGCTGAACATAATGTCCTCATGTCAAAGAGGAAGGACCCAGCAGACAAGATGAATGCCTTAAAAACTAAAACTACTCAGAAAAAAAAACATGAAATTTATCCAGAAGACAGCTTCATAGACCTAGAAGTTTCTGCACTAAGAGACAAAGAATTTAAAGTAGCCATTCTAAAGGCTCTGACACAAATGAAAACGTACTAGCAGAACTCCATATCTGAGATGAACTACATAAGAAAGGAAATCGGTGAACAAAAGGAACAATTTAACAAAGAAATTCAAAACATAAGGAAGATTGAGATGGAAATTTGAGAGATAAATAATACAATAAAAGAAGTGAGAAATAAAATAACTGCCATAGAAACAGGGCCAATCAGATGGAGGAAAGAATTGGTGATATTGAAGAACAGAACATGGAAACTTGTCAAAAAGAGGAAGAGAGGGAATAAAGAATCTAAAGGATAGAAAGAACTCTGCAAGAATTATCTGACTCCATAAGAAAAAAACAAGATAAGGATAATATGATTAGAAAAGAGGAGCAGAGCACTCTACACAGAACATACTCAAACAAATAGTAGATGAGAACTTTCCAAACCTATGAAAAGATCTGGAACCCCAAGTTCAAGAAGAAATCAGGTCCCTGAGATACCTGGACCCTAGCAGATCTTCTCCAAGACACATGGTACTAAAGATGTCCAAAACTAAAGACAAAGAAACAATTCTCAAGGCAGCCAGGGAAAAATGGACTATAACTTTTAGAGGAAAACACACTAGGCTAGCATCAGACTTCTCACCAGAAACTCTACAAGCCAGGAGGGAGAGGAATTAAATATTCAAAACTTTAAAAGAGATAAACTTCCAGCCAACAATAAATTATCCATCAAAATTATCTTTCAGATATGAAGGTGGAATAAAGACCTTCTCAGACACACAGAAGCTGAGGGAATTTGCCAGCACAACGCCAGCACTTTAAGAAATACTAAAGGAGGCTCTTTGACCTGAAACAAAACATCAGGAAAAATGGAATAAAGTTGGGGCAACAAGAAAGATGCAAAAAGAAACAAAAACAAGCTAACAAATAAGTAATGGCCACAGGAAATCATCACATATCGATCATCACTCTAAATGTTAATGGACTGAACTCACCAATAAAAAGACACAGAGTAGCAGACTGGATTAAAAAATAAAACCCACCCATATGCTGTCTCCAAGAGACACACCTCAGCCACCTCAGCCATAAGGACAAACACAGACTCAGAGTGAAAGGATGGGAAACAATACTCCAAGCAAATGGTAACCAGAGAAAAACAGGAGTTGCCATACTGATATCAGATAAAACAAACTTCAGTTAAAAATGATAGCAAAAGACAAAGATGGACATTACATAATTACATTCCAAAAAATTGAAGAGGAAGCAATACTTCCTAACTGATTCTATGAGGCCAACATTACCCTAATACCAAAGCCTGGTAAAGACGACAACACACACACACACACACACACACACACACACCCCAAAAAAACAAAAAACAAACTATAGACCAATATCTTTGATGAACACAGATGCTAAAATCCTAAACAAAATATTAGCAAATAGAATATAATGATGCATCAAAAAGATTATATATCATGATCCAGTGGGATTCAACCTGGGAGCACAAGGATGTTTCAACATATGAAAATTAATCAATGTGATACACCACATAAACAAAATAAAAGATAAAGGCCATATGGTCTTATCAATTGATACAGAAAAAGCTTTTGACAAGATACAACATCCATTTATGATCAAAACACTAAATAAAATAGGTATAGAAGGAAAGTATCTCAACATAATAAAGACCATATATGACAAACCCTCAAGTCACATCATACTGAATGGGGAAAAACTAAAGCCTATTTCCCTAAAATCAGGAACAAGACAGGGATGCCCCCTTTCACCACTGCTATTCAATATAGTACTAGAAGTTCTAGCCACAGTGATCAGGCAAGATAAAGGAATAAAAAGTGTCTAAATTGGGAAGAAGAGATCAAATTGTCACTATTTGCAGATGACATGATCCTTTATATGAAAATTCCAAAGATTCTACCAAGAAACTATTAGAAACACTAAATGAATACAGTAATGTTAGAGGACACAAAATCAATGTACAAAAATGAATAGCATTCCTATATACAAACAACCAATCTTCAGAAAAAGAAATGAGGGAGTCAATTCCTTTTGTTATCACAACAAAAAGAATGAAATACCTAGGAATTAACTTAACAAAGAATGTGACAGATGTACACAAGGAAAACTATAAGACAATTTTGAAAGAAATTGAAGCAGACAGAGACATAGAAAGATATCCCCTGTTCATGGATAGGAAGACTTAGCAATCTACACATTTAATGCAATGTCTATCAAACCCCACACTTACACTTTCATGAAATAGATAAAAGAAATATCGGATTTATATGGAACCATAAAAGACCTCTAATTGCCAAAGCAATAATACATAAATAGAATAAGACTGGTCATACTACACTCCCCAAGTTCAATTTATATTACAAATCATCAATAATCAAAACAGGATGGTATTGGCAAGAAAGCAGAACCATAGACCAATCAAACAGAACTGAAAATCCAGAAATAAGTCCACAAATCTATGGACAAATAATTTTTGATAAAGGAGCAAAAAATATGTAATAGGGAAAAGACAGACTCTTCAATATATGGTGCTGGGAAAGCTGGAAAAATATATGGCAAAAATTAATCTGGGCTGTGAACTCCCACCATATACAAAAATTAACTCAAAATGGATTAAAGACATTTATGTAACACCCAAAACAATAAAGTGTATAAAAGAAAATATAGGTACCAAACTTACAGACCCAGGGCTCAAGGAAGACTTCATGAACCTGACCTCAAAGGCAAGCAAAGTAAAAGCAAAAATAAATGAATGGGACTATATCAAACTAAAAAGCTTCTGCATAGCAAAACCAAAAGAAAACAAACAACAACAAACAAACAAACAAATCAACAAAGCAAAGAGACAACCAACCGAATGGGAGAAAATATTCGCAAACAACTCATTTGATAATGCTCTAATATCTAAAATATATAAAGAACTAATACTACTTAACAAGAAAACAACCCAATTAAAAATTTGGCAGAGGAACTAAATGGACACGTCTATGAAGAAACCCAAATGGCCAGCAGACATATGAAGAAATGCTCATCCTCATTAACTATCAGGGAAATGCAAATCAAAACCACAATGAGATACCACCGCACACCTGTTACAATGGCTGTTATCAACAAGACAAGGAATAACAAGTGCTGGAGAGACTGTGGAGAAAAAGGAATTCTGGTACACTGCTCATGGGAACGCAAATTGGTACAACCACTTTGGAAGACGGTGTGGAGATTCCTCAGAAAATTGGGAATGGAGTTACCATATGATCCAGCAATTCCCATTCTGGGGGTCTACCCAAAAAACCTGAAAACCTTTGTCCACAAAGACTTATGTACCCCAATGTTCATCACAGTGCTGTTCACAGTGGCCAAAACATGGAAACAACCAAAGTGCCCTGCGACAGATGACGGATAAAGAAGCTGTGGTACATATACACAATGGAATATTACTCAGCTATAAGGAAAGATGAAATATTGCCATTTGCAACAAAATGGATGGACCTGGAGATCATCATGTTAAGTAAAATAAGTCTGGCAGAAAAAAACAAAGAACTGTATGACTTCACTTATATGCGGAATATAAAACTGAAAGCAACAAAGAAAATTCAAACAAACAAATAACCCATGGACACAATCAATAGTTTAATGTTTATTTGGGACCAGTAGAAAGGGGATGGGAAAAGGGGGAGGGGGTGGGAGGAGATGGAGGGGGAGATAAATATATGGTGATGGAAAGAAAACTCACAGTGGGTAGTGAACTTATTTTACAACAAGTTGACAATGCACTGTAGAATTGTACACCTGGAGCATATGTAATTCTTGCTAACAAATGTCACCCCAATAAATCTAACAATAAAAAAATTTAAAAACTTTTCTATAGATATGGAATTAGTACTACCCATATGTAATGCACATTCTTATTTTTCCCTCACAAATTTGGGCAATAAGTGCCCATTATACATGGCAAAATATGGTATATCTTTCTTTGAAAGAAGAGAGAAGGCAGTACATACATACAAACAGGATAATAATGATGAACAACAATCTTTAGTATCCCCAAGAGGAATCCCAAAGCATTTAAGAAAACAAACTTACAAAAGTAACCTCTCCTCCACCACCAACAGCAACTCAATTGTTTTGTAGATTTTTAGAAGTAGTTGCATAATAGTACATCACTAGTACAATTTAACCAGCTGTACACATTGACCCTCAATTGATAAACCCTTCAGTGGTAATTTATACCTACTCTTTCCTTAGACTAGCTATTATACTACAGAACCAAGATAAAGGGAATTGACACTTTGTGAATGTCATCTACAGAGTTCATCACTTAAAGTGATAAATATGTTAATAGAAGACATCTCAAGGTTTCAAAGTAAATAAATTGAAAGTCAACTTCTGACTTTCATGCTATGTAAAACCTCTGCAATTGCATGAAAAATAAATCTCAATTAAAAAGTAGACCTTCAAGTTAATGATAGGAAAAAAAAAAAACAGCAGCACACAACAACAACAACAAAAAACCACTTCTATCAAATGCTGAATTCACAGAAAACTAGTACAACTATTTTGGGGGAAAAAAACATTTAGTTCAGAATTTGCAAAAATTGTTTCAGTACATCTTCAGCAGCTCTGTTTTATATCATTTTGACTATGGGTAAAAGATACTTACACTAAAACAGGAGTACAACTAGAAATTGAAAAGAATTTTAAAATAATCTACTCTTAAACTTTTTAAATTTTCTTAGAACTGTGCCTTGTGTAATTATCCTGCTCTCATCTCAGGAGGAATAAAAGGAATGAAACATACACACTAGCACATTAAGATTTCCTCAATTCTATTGTTCCCATGCATTCCAAACTTAGGGCCACAAATTCTCTTAACTCGGTATTCAGAGAAAAAAATACAACAAATTTTAAAATATTGTGAGGATAAAAAAACAGTACACTATTCGCATGTTACCAGTTTGATAAATAATTATTTATTCAATCAATTAAAAACATACATTTGGTACTTGCTCTCTGCTGACCATTATGTTAGAAATAGATCTGAGAAGAAATACACAAGAAATCATTTCTTCTAGAAGGTCAGAATTTGGCATGGGGAGATTTAAAGGGAAAGCTTATTTTAAAATAGTAAGTGCTAAGTTTAAAGTGCAATGTTAATGCCAGGAATGGAAGGTGAGAAGAAATACAGTAAGTCAGGAAAAACGACAAAAGAGGTAGCAGTTGGGAATGTTTTTAAGACTCAAGAATTCTCTATATAAATGCACATGGAAAGGACATTTTTTTTTTTTTTGCAAAGGGAACCACAGTAGCAAAAGCAACATGTTTAGGGGAATTGTCTTTCTTAACGCATAAAATAATTTTTCATAAATACAAATAAATCAGCTTAGGGCTGCCTTTAAAAACTCCAGTTCCTATACATAAGTACCCCAATGCCTCAACTCTGCCTTAAGTGACAGGCAGGCAAGCAGCCTAGCATCTTTCCAGATTTGTCACATGTGATCATTTCCCTTAGCTGAGATTTCTTTCTCTTTTTTAATATTCTCCAGGCACTCATTCTTCATGGCCCACCCAGAGTCTTTTTCAGGAATCACTTAATCATGGGGTCCAAAATGACTGGTATGTATTTAAAACTGGACTGCAATAAATTCAATTTTTCTCTGTGATCTCCCATTGTTATATTGATATAATTCTATTTTATATTAACAATTTTCGAAATTGTATTTAAAAGGTATTTTGATTTAATTAGAATCAATAGTCTAAAATTTTTTCATACATTTAATAATATGCCCAAGGTTAAATAAAAGTAGACATGATGCCCATAATCAAGCTAATCACCATTCATTATGTTATTTCTTTTGAAAAATCAGATTACACTTACAGGGGCTTTTTTTTCTATAATATAACCCACAGAGTTGGAGGTCTTATATTAATTTATTTATTTTTAAATGTAAAATATAATTTTGATTGCTTATAGTCTCTATTATTAAATGTTTCTAGGGAACAAAATAAATTAGACAGCAAATTCGGGTAACTTAGGTCTACCCTCAGATAATTGTAGTTTACACCAATGCTTATTTACTTCACCTGATATTTACTGCATCACAATGTATACACTAAATAGTTTTTTAAAATTTTAGCAAATGATACTTGGTTTCTTCAACTTGAAAATTATAAATATGTATTGTTTTATATCATATTGAATAAACATGGCTTCCTAGATTTTTAACATGGAATATCTTCCAATAAATATACCATAAACTCTCAGCTAACCAGCACCCATGAGGATTGGTAGGTGTTTGCTGGATAAATTTATTTGCTGGTTGCTTGAGAGTTACTATTAAAAATAGACCTAAATAACACTGTACTCCACACTATACTATATTTTACCTTAAACTATGTATTGCCTTGATATTAATAATAAAATACAGAAATTAAAAGCAAATTAAGACAAATAAAGACAAACTTAATTTAATATAACAGTTTTAATTAGAAAAACAGCTTTGTGAATGCAGTGTACAATTTTAGTTAAATGGCAGTCAATAAATTTTTCAACTCAATAAATACCACTAATGTGTTTTTTAAAACAATTTTTCAAAATTGTGTTTAAAAGATATTCTGATTTAATTAGAGCTAGTAGTCTAAGACTTTTTCATACATTTAAAAATATGCTCAGGGTTAAATAAAGCTAGGCATGATGTCCATAATCAAGGTAATACTCATTCATTATGTTATTTCACTTGAAAAATCAGATTATACTTACATGTTATGTTTTTTACAATATAACTCAGAGTAATTTAGAAACACACACACACACAGACACACACTTAAAACTGTTACAGTAGAAGTAGACAGTTTACTGGGTAGACATTCCATTGGGATCATTGGGATCATCATGATCAGATGATGTAGCTACGACAGAATTAGAAGTGGATGTGAATGGTTTTGGATCTACATCAGTAGATGATGCTGTATTATCAAACCTGCATTCAGCTTTCTTGAAAAATGAACAAATATCAGCTTGCTTTAAGGGCCTAAGCCTCTTACACAAAATCAGATTTTGCATGATGTGCAGCTGAAAAGCGAAGAAAGGTTGCTTTTCTAAAAAAGACTATTACAGTTTCAAATGCTGCAGTAGCTCTCTGCCAGGATATATATATATCACCTCACACCATCATCATCACTCTCTTCCTCCTCTGCAACATTCATTTTTCCATGATTCACAATAGCTTCTATGATGTCTTCTGTATTACATGTATGACTTACTAAAATAGCTTCATCCACAATAAGCCAGTCATTGATTTCATCTCTAGACAAATGCATGTTGTCGTTAGCCAAGTCAACTAACTCATTGATTTCATTATAAACTCTGCTATTGGCAGCTGCACTATTGACTGGAAACTCCTTAGAGTTGATGGAGGAGGAGGAGTATTCCACAGATTTCACAGCTGGCTACAACTTTCTCCAACATTTCTGTAATGTTTTATTTCTCACAGAATCCCAAGCACAAATAAAATGTAGATAGCATCTTTGAGATTATATGAGTGCTGTATATGGCTGTATAATCCAGCCACAAATGCCTCTATTTTTTTTTATATTACAAGGTGGCAGAATACTTTCTGAACAGTACTAGTATTTTTTCTGAAAGTCCAGAATTGTCCTGTCAAAATTAGTCACTTTTTGCATGAAGACATACTTGTAAGACATTTTTACACTCTATATCACTACATAGTCCTTCGGTTGGATCAGACTTGTGACATTATCAGGAAGATAACATACAAAACTATTGCCATTAACAAGTTCTTCCTCAAGAGCCTGTGCCTAGCAGTTATCCAGGAGTAACAGAACTTTACTGTTGTCTGCCATGCCTTTCTTTTGTAAATTTTCTTTAACACTGGGGACAAAGGAATAATAAAACCACTTGGTAAAAATTTCTGCATTCATCTCACTGTTATTCTGCATAGTAATCTACAGAAAGGTTAGTTAGGCCTTTAAAGCACCTTGGTTTAGCAAATTTTCTAAACACACACAACTTTTTCTTATGATTTCCCAATGCATTTGCACAAAGGAGCACAGCTGTTAAGCTCCTTATTTATTTATTTATTTATTTGCTTTTTGGTATGTGGGCAGCTCCCTGACTGGGAATCGAACCCAGGCCACAGCGCTGACAGTGCCAACGCCGAAGCCTTAAGCCACTACACCATCAGGGAACTCACCAATGCTCCTTATTTAGCTCGAATTTATTAGCTACCTTCTCATTACCACCAACCAAAGTAGAATTAAACAGAAACTTTCACTTCAATCTATTTTCATCTGCATTATAAATCTGTTTTGAGGTCAAGCCATTTTCTGAAATGAAGCTGCAGCCTCAAAATCAGTCGATTTCTGCTCAATTTACAAGTCCAACTTACGGATGCAATGGCAAACCTTGAATTGGGTAAGCCAGCCACATGAAAATAAACGTTGACTTTCAATATTCATCTTCTCATAGAATCCTTTTGCTATTTCCTCAACATGGGGCCAGAAACACAACCACCCTCAAACCTTTTCACCAAAAATCACCCATGCAGGGCCTGGTCAAGCACTTCCATTTTTAGTGTATGAAGAGTATGATGCTTCTCCACACTCTTGTCACTCTCTGGCTTAACAGAATATTTTTAATTTTCTAAGACTAGGCCTTAATGTCATAGATTATTGACAAACCAATATTTTCTCCACACGCAATGCAAGACTCTTAACCTTTCTCAAGCCTCTTGTGTATTTCCATCTTCTGCTTGAGGATAAGCATTACGTATTCATGCATACTTGAGATCTATTTCAGTATACTTGGGATTGGGTGAGAACACAAAATTTAAATAATAGCAGATCCCAACATGTTGATATATTTACACATGGCAATCGGCAGAGTGGGAGACAGATCTGTGGTGCAAAAAGTCGGGACTTACACATGAGGTAGCATGGTGCACAGCACATCAATTTTAAACTGACATTTCCACCACAAATTGATTTCAATTTACTTATTATTTAAAGCAGGGGTGTCCAATCTTTTGGCTTCCTTGGGCCATATTGGAAAAAGAATTGTCTTGGGCCACTAATAAAATACACTAACACTAATGATAACTGATAAACTTTCTTAAAACATTGTTTTAATTTGTGTTGGGCTACACTCAAAACCTTGGATAAGCATGATTTAAATTATTGTTCTTTTTATTTTATTGTCAGTTCCCTGAGTGTGCAGGTGGCTTAAATTCTGGTTACCAGAGAGTCTACTTGATAATTTATATAGTATAATACAATATCAATGTACTATCCCAAGTAGATGCCATATTTCCCCTGAGATAGATGATAGGTCAAGCAATTAATCAATCAAAAATATAATGTAAATTATTTACCTTTTAAATAAATAGAATAATTGTGCCAACATTGTGTTTCTATTTTTATAATTTATTGGTCTTATTTAATATTGTCACATATTCATTTGTTTTTTTCAATTTTACTTTTTCCTTCTCTGGTGACTAGAATGATTTTTTAACATTTGCTATCAACATATATTGTTTTCTTTTCATGCATAATATAAAATTTTATTTTCCCATATATAAATTTTATTCATTCAAAATGTTCTTATTATTGATCACACCCAGTATTACAGCATCTCTTCTTCCTTTTTTGTTTGTTTATCCAAATCACTCTTACCTAACATTTACATTTTGATATTTAGAGAACAAATATTTCACACAAATGCAGGAGTATTATTATATTAACTTTACTTTTCTTATTTTTTCAATTAGTCCTTTTTACTATATAGAGTTCCTTATTATATTCACTTGTATTTGCTAAATCTATTGAAATACAGATTTTTCAACAATGTTTAATTTGATATATGTGAACCAGCAACCTAAAACTTGTAATAATATATCTGTACTAGATTTTATATGTGTGTGTGTGTGTGTGTGTGTGTGTGTGTGTGTGGTCTTCGAGAATATTCCACAGAACTGATACAGAACTATTTCACTAAATTTGGGCATAACAAAGAAAAGTAACCTAAATTTTAATATTACACTTTAGCAATATCTCTCATTTAATCTTTCATTTGGGAACATTAAACTTTAGCAGCTCTGAAATTTATATGAAATATTACTTTTTTTCCCTTTACCCTGCTTTGTCTTTGCTTTATAGTGGTTATTTTTATATTTCTAAAGAATCACTTCCTTTTAGCCTCTGGGTTTAAATCAGATTCAAGCTCACCAAGAAATAAGAGAATGAATAGATTATGCATCCCAATGTGCTCTGTCATTGTCTCCTGACATTTAAGTTTGAGTCTTCAGTTTCTCTTTACATACAGCATGGTCCAAAAGTAGGTATACAATGTAATTTTTATTTTGTTGTGTTTCAGTGTGTTTATGTACCTATATAATCTGTTGTGATGAATTTTATTGATTTTACTGTATACTTACTTTTGGGCCACCCTGTGTATTTGGTTATAACTGTTTGAAATTCATTGAAAGATTTTATAAATTCGAAGACAATTTTAGGTGGATTTCTGAAAGAGTTCTTTCCACATGTTTCAGTGATTAAGTCAAATATTGGATAAAAAATATCTACATAAAAAGCATTAATGATAATTGAGGGTTGGTTTTTTTATGCACCATTTTTAAAGCAACAAATTCACACGGTAAGATTATAATAAAATACTGTGACATAGTGTTCAAGTCCCAATTGGCTCATGATTTTATATCATTTTGTGGTTGGGTTTGTAATTTCTAATGACATACATTATTCTCATTCAATTATGCATTTTAGAAGATATTTACTGACTTTTAAATATATAAATAATTAATTTATTTACATTAATTTCTCTTTCTCTTTCTCCCAACATTTGATACACTTTTAAAATACTTACATCTTTTATTGATTGCCTTTCTAATTTAAAGAAAAATTTTATCAAGTATTTTTTGTCAATGCTTAGTTTAACACAATACTGTAATTGTAATACTCATGATGAAGCAAAGATGATTAGTTCATTTATACTTTCTTTTCCTTCTCTTGAAAATTACCCTTGTAAGACAACTGTTTAGCCTTCACAAAGTTCTTTTAAAAGCATGGAATAAGACAGTATGAAAATATCTCTTCATCATGGTAATCGATTTCTCTATGAAAATTTCACTCCAGTTATGCTTGTTGCCAAAAAATAGGTTCTTGGTGTCATCACAGAAAATAATTCAAGGATTAGAATGAAGGCACAAAATAATTAAGTTTTAGGGGTGGTAATATAGGCATTCCCAAGGTGAGTCCTCACTCACTACGACTTCTTGTTGGGAGGTGGGATTCCCTTGTCCTTATTTGGCCCTTTTTGGAATGGTCATGGTGGTACATAAAGTAGAGATTTTTCTCTGCCTTTAATGCTAATAATATTATGATATATTATAGTTAGCTAAAGTTTACATTGAGGGGCAAAATGGAATCCTGAATCACAAAATTTCCATTCTGACCAGTCTTTAAGAATGATTTCATCTTCTTCTTCCTTTGTCTCCCCTTATGTTTCCCCACCGCTTTCTCCTTCCTCTTTCCCTGTGGCTCTATTCTTTTTGTCTATGGAAACATATTCACTGAGTAGTACTTTTAGTTCTGTAGAATACTAAATGTGCAAATTACACTGATACAATACTCTACTTATGTTATTATTATAATTTTGTGCCCACTTCCTCCCTTGGGCTAAACTGTTCCCAAATGTCACCAATGCAGGGTATTTGTCCGAAGATGAAGAACATCAATTTCTTCTAATTAAGCTACACATAAATGGGATGGTCTTCCTCTTTCAACAAAGTAGTAGACCTTTGACTTTAACTTCTAAAGATATTCTTAAACATCCATGTATAATTTAAGTGAATCTACACAGAGATTAAGTCACAGCCCAATCCCAGGTTTTCTTCAGAGTCTCATACCAAAATTCTGTCTGCATTTTTCTACAACTGTCTAAACATTAAAAAATGGAAGATCATTCCAAATAGAAAGTTCTAGAGAGAATCGTTCTTCTAACTGTGATATAGTAACAGGGACTCACCTTCCCCTAGCTCTTTAAATAATTACATTAGTCAAGTTACCTGAAATAAATATTGGTATACATTGGACACCAGGCAGGTTAGGACACTGGTCCTTTAAAGAGGGGTAAAATAATAAGATAAGTCCTATTATTACCCTAGAACAGTGAGAATTAACAGAAAGAAAAAAATCAAAGATAACCTAAGGTTTCCTTGAGTAGAAGAGACATAGTAGAAATGTTGGAAAGTTCAAGGCACAGAGTAGAATACTGGAGAGTCAAGATTTGCTCAATGGGCTCTGGAGAGCTTAAGTGCATTCTCCAGTAGTCTTTAGCTGTGTACTAATTAGTGTATGGGTATAAGAAAATTATTCAATTCAGGCAAAGAAACACAAAATGTAGTAGGCAGAACAAGTCCAGATTACTCAAGAATCCAAATGGTTCATATTCCCATAAGCCCAAGGAGAAAATTTTTATAATACATGACACACTGGATGCTCAGTAGGGTATTGCCTTGGTAATGAAGCAAAATGGTCTTAGTTAAAAACTTCTCTGGCTTTCTCTAATAAAGCTCACAAGCAACCCTCAAAATAATCAAACTGTTTCCAAGTAATATAAATGTGTCCTAGAAAAAATGTAAAAGTATTTAAAATAAAAAATAGTCCCAACATTTAAAAATTCATACCATCTACTATCTAATCAAAATTATGTATATGTATATATATATTATATATATATTATATATATATTATATATAATTATATATATATTATATATATATATAATTTTTGTATTGTCCTGTTTATTTGCAATATATATTTATGTCATTCAAATAAACATAAAAATACAAGCCACATTAAGTAAAAATAATAAAACAAAAATGATATAAGTGATAGTGTTAGTAGACAGAAAGAAAAAGTTATTATAACTGTATTACATTGACATAATATATGTTAAGTACCTTAGAGGTAAACATGATTATGTTAAAGAGAAATAAGAAAGGTCTATCTTGGTATATGGCTTGACCTCAGAGTGGTTGATGCATCACCATTCAGCCATCAAAAGGCCAGGTGGCAATCCAGAGTGTCAAACTTCTGAATGCCGCCCAACTGTAGATACAGACTACCAATGGGAGTGGTTCATTAGTGACCATTAACCATATAGCCTGTAATTCAGCCCATTGGCTGCCTTGCCCTGTACTGGTATCATATCAAATGGTCTCAGTAGGAAGATGGAAGGCAACAGCAGTCTATTTCGAGGGCTGGCCCCTGCTAAAGCCATCTATATACCAAGCATCTCCCAGATGGGTGCTTGTCCTTTCTTGAAGGGGATGGACTCTGGCTCACATTCTAAGTATTGGGAGGTGGACTCCCCCATAGCCACAGAAGTCATAGGCCCAAGGACCTCTAGGAGCTCAGCTCTCAAGGGACTATTGATCAGAACACTGTGTTGCAAGTATGCCTCTCATTTTGCCAAAGTAGGCATTTGGGCAGTGCCACTGGGGCTCCAGAGAACTTCTCCAGATTTCAATACAAGAGAAAATATTTACCACCTGTATTCACAAGGACAAAACCCTCTGTACATTGGTTGGGAACCAGTGGTTTGCCAATTCCTCGTGGAGCCTCTAGTGCCCCCGTCCCCTGTGGATGGGTTCCTCAGCCTTCACCTTATTTGAAATATAAGGTGAAGAGGGTATCCATGGGAAGATCATCATCCTCCCACTGCACTAACTAATCCTTGAGATGGACAACTTGAGTCTCAGGCCTTGTGGCCCTCTCTTCATCCTCTTTTCCTTGTTTTCTCCATGGGATGAACAGTGGGTCTGCTTTTAGCTGCTGCCAAAGATCCAATAGGTAGGTGTTGAGTTTCCCATTAATTTTTTCTCTATTGACTCCAGCCAACAAAAAGCTACTTACATCTGGGTTCCTGTGATTTTTAAGGACCCATCTCTCTTGGCCACTGCTGCCTTCCTGGCCACCCCATGAATACCCTTCTGTGAGTACCTTGTTTTGGCTTCCCCAAAACTCACCAACACTTTGGTGACCTCATTCATGGGGTTGCCCACATAAGGCACAAGAATTGTCACAAGTGATCTGAACATGGAAGAAGTAGACTTTGCAACACATTGTTCCTCATACCTGTCATAAATCTCTCATTATCTAAACCTTGGGTACTTGGATTGAACATGGTGTTCTGCATACCCAGGTCCTGAAACTCCTGCACCAACTCTATATAGGATTGCTGCTTACTGACTGTCCCAGGGATATCTCCTGCATGTTTCCAGACCATTGGGACAGGAGCCATGAGCCATTCCACCAGAGAGTGTGTACCTTGCTTATACCTAAAACTACCTTGCAACCTCTGATGCAGCGAAGGTTGCATGATCACAGAAGCTAACTTCTCTTTTTTCTGCTCTGTACACTTTATATCATCAACTCCCAGATTCCATAGCTACAAATGCCAGGTGACCAGGGGCTCACCAGGCTTCTGCTAAAATTGCTTACCCAACTTCACTAACTCAGTGTGAGTGTACAGGTAGTATGTGGTGAATTCAGTCATTTGGGGAGCACCTGCAGAGTGACCTCCCTCAGTCATGGGGTGTTGGGATTTTATTTTGTGTCACTACAGGACAAGTGTAGAACAGATTTACCTGAGGAGTCTGACATTACAATGGAGGACATCCTATCTGACCCTGACTACAAGCATTGGCATTCTTCCATCAACAGCTGCTTGGTTTTCTTCTCAGCCTGCACCTGCACCTTCATTAGGTCCAGCTCTGTTTGGAGCATTTGGAGCTGCTTGGTTTCCTCCATAGCTTGCACCTGCATCTTTATCAAGTCTGGCTCAATCTGGAGTGCATGAACTTGTGCCGTTTCTCACAGAGTCACCTCAAACTCTTCCTGCAAGGCTGTAAGAAAGAGCCACCCCACAACTCCAACCACCATGTGAGCACTTGTCAAAGGTTTCTCCCAGCACCTGAAGAGCCTTCTCCACACAAATAAGCTTTCCATCCACCTCAGGCCACTCCTGAGGTTGCTATCAGGTAGAGAGGAGACATGCCACAGAGTACTACATACTGGTGGCAGGCTACCCCTCAATCACATCCTCCAGGGGTACATTAGACTCTATTCCCATCTGCTGCAGATCTTATTTATTACTCCAAGTGTATTGCAAATGGCCAAGGCCAGGGAGGTTCCCACTGGATCTGAGCAGACCAAAAAGAATCAAGAAGGCAGAGGTAACTTAGCTTTTATTCCAGAAGCAGAGTAGCAACAAAATGACATCTGGGAGTTCACCCTCAGTAGCTCATAGTTCCCTCCTGGAGAGTTCCATCCCCTTATATAGGCAGGAGAACAAAAGTGGCAGGCAGCCAAAAAGCAAGCTCAGAAGGAACATAAACAACAAAATGGCTGCCACCTGGTGACATGCAAGTCATGGTTACATAACAGGTGTGCATCATTCCAGCAGAAGCTTGGTGAGAGAGCTTGAGTTACTTTATTTTTTCCACATCCACCTTCATAATATCTTAACAAGATTTCTCAACACCTGAACCTAGACGGTGTCAGAGAGAACCTAGTAGAGAGCTACAACTTTCATTGCTGCCATTCAGTAATGGTTACCCATGGAGTCAATGGAAATGACATACAGAGCTAGAAATTCTACTCCCACCATGCACTAATAAGGAGCCTCTCTGTGGGTGTCAATAGAGGCTGAATGAAAAAACATGAAACCTGGTTTCCTACTTTTATCTGGTAGTAATGAGATAGTTAAACAGAAGGTTTAAATAAAATCCAATCTCTAAATATAATGTGAAAATATCCAAGTTTCAATTGAAAATTATTTCTTATTAAAAGTATCAAGACAAACAGGAAACATTTCCCTGAAATTTAATTTAAAAAGGCAATAACAATGATAACATAAAGATGATAAACATGTTAGACCTTTTTGCCAAAGTTTTCTAAACAGTCATGATCAAAATGCTTCAAAAATCAAGTTCGAACATGCCAGCAACAAATGAAAAAAATAGCTAAGAAATAGAAAGTCCCAGCAAAGAAACAGAAGGTATATAGAAGAAGTGAATATATCTAAAACTGAAAAATATAATGACTAAAGTTAAAATCTTGGTGGATGAGCTCAACAGCATGATGAATGAAACAGAGGAATGAATAAGTAAACAAGAATATGAGTATGTAACAATAGAAATTATCCAGTATGAACAACAGAGAGAAAATACATGGAAAAATAATAAACATGGCCTCAGGGACCTTGAAAACTATAGTAGAATGTCCAATTTGTGTCATCAGATTTACAGAAAGAATGGAGAAAAAAGGTGGGGGTGAAAAAGTACTTAAAGAAATAATAACTGAAATTTGTCAAATATATAAGAAACAGAAATTTATCTCCTGGGTATTTATTCTAGAGAATTGAAAACTTAGGTTTATACGAAAACCTATAATGAATACTTTATCAGATTTATTTATTATATAATAGCCTTAAACTGGAAACAACTCTGATATCCTTCAATAGATGAATAGCTAAAGAGAACTGTAGTGTGTGTTTACCTTTAAATGCCAATTAACAATAAAAAAGAAAATAAAGTATTGATACATTTAACAACCTAGATAACTCTCCAGAGAATTACACTGAGTACAAAAAAAAAAAAAAAAAAAAAAAAAAAAAAAAAAAAAAAAAAAAAAAAAAAAAATCCCAGAAGGTACATACAGTGTAAGTCCCTTTATGTTTTTAAAATGACAACATTCTAGAAACAGAAAAAATTTTGGTTGCCAGAGAGTAGTGAAATGGAAGAAATGGATGTGGCTTTAAACAGGCAATAATAAAAGGGATCTTTGTGGTGATAATTATGAATTTTGACTATTTTCAATTGCAATATTTGATTATTGATTGCAAGATGTTACTATTCAGAGACACAGAGTAGAGGGTACATAGAATTTTTCTGTATTACTTCTTACAATTACATGGAACCTTTAATTATTAAAAAGCTTAATTTGAAGAAAGGAAACTCAAGTTTTGATACACCTTCAAAGAAGATATATGGGTGGCATATAAGCATATGAAAGTATGCTCAGCATAATTAGTCATTAGGGGAATGCAAATTAAAATCATATTGTTATAGCACTACATATGCGGTGGAATTGCCAAAGTTAAGAGACCAGCCAGTCACAGATTAAAATAATGGGAACCTACTGCACACCTATTGGAATGGCAAACATTGATAAACATGGCAATACCAATTGCTGGTGAAAATTTATAGTATCATTGCTGGTAGAAATGCAAAATGGTACAGACACTCTAGAAGGCAGTTGGCAATTTCTTGCGCAGCTAAACATAGTCTTACCCCACCACCAAGGAATCATACCCCTAGATATTTACTTAACTGATTGAAAAACTTACATCATTGAGAAAAACTTGCACATTAATGTTTAGAGCAGATCTATTTATAATTGCCAAAAACTAGAAGCAACCTTCAATAGGTAAATGAATAAACAAACTATGTTTCCTAAATAAGCAAAAGGAAAAATCCATAATATCCATTCAATGGAATACTATTCAACAATAAAAGAGAATAAATCTATAAGAATGGCTATAACCAATAAATCAAACAAGAAGTGTTGGCAAGGATGTGAAGGAAAGAAAACCCTCATGCACTCTTGATTGGATTGATGCAGCCATGATGAAAAACAGTATGGATATTTCTCAAAAAAATTAAAATAGAACTACTAATGACCCAGAAATTCCACTCCTGGTTATCTATTCAGAGAAATCCAAAACATTTATTAAAAAGATGTATGCACCTCTATGTTCACTGGAGTGCTCATTACAATAGCCAAGGTATGGAAACAGCCTAAATGCCCACCAATAGATGATCAGATAAAGAAGAGGTAGTACTTAAATACAATGGAATATTACTTGGCCCTTAAAAATAAAATCTTATATTTTGCAACAACATAGATAAACCTAAAGGGTATTATGCTAAGTGAAATAAGTTGGACAGGGAAAGATAAATTACAGTAGACTCTCTGTTAACCAAAACTCACGCAACTTGCAAACTCTCAAGCCACTAGCAAAAGGGGATTAGGGGGTTCAGTGAAAAAGGTGAAGGAATTAAGAAATACAAAGTAGTAGTTACAAAATAATCATGAGGATGTAACACATAGCATATGGAATATAGTCAGTAATGTAATAACTATTAATATGTATAATGCCATATGGGTACTAGACTAATTGGAGAAATCACTTTAAAAATTTATATATATATGTCTAACCACTATTTTGTACACCTGACATTAATAATTGAAAAAAAGCAGGTGAGAACTTAATAGTAATAGTAATAATAGTAATAGTAATAATAATAAAAGAAAACCAATCTTGGAGGAAAAATTGAATTATTGACCTATGTAGCAACATAGGTGAATTTTAAAAGTATTTACAAGAGCAGGCTGATAAATTTTGCCTCCACTGTAATATTTTTTATTTACATTAGACATATCTTGATATAACTGGTTCTGTGTAGTCACAAGGTATTTTCCTTCCATCATTCTTGACATTCCACACACTGATCCTTACCTTTTTCACCCAGTGCACATAGAAATGGAAGAGTGTCCAGATGTTTGTTTCAAACAATGTGCTATAACTGAATTTTTGACAGTGCAAAAGTTTATCTTTTTTTTTTTTTTGCAAAATTTTTGAAAAAGAAGGTAAGGACTTCTTCAAGGAGATCATTACAGTTGATAAAACTTGAGCCCCTTATTATGACCGCAAGAATACACAAAAGTCAGTCCATAAAATACCATCATAATGGCTCACCTTCCCAGCTAAGGCCTGCATTTTGAAATCTTTTAGCTGAGGTGATCCCTTATGGTAGTATTCCCTGCACTGCCTTTTTTTTTCTTTCATTTCAATGTACACTAGGTGAAAAATGTAAATATCTGTGTGTGTAAAGTCAGGAATGATGAAGGGGAGATACCATGTGGCTACACAGAACTGGTTATTTTCATATACATCTAATGTAACATAAAAATTACAGTGAAGACAAAATTTACCAGCCCACTCTCATATCTTATTTGACAGTGGAAAAGTTTCTCTTTTTTTTTTCAAAATTTTTGAAAAAGAAGGTAAGGACTTCATCAAGGAGATCATTACAGTTGATAAAACTTGGGTCCCTTATTATGACCACAAGAATACACAAAAGTCATATGTAATGAATGTAATGAAGCACTCTCAAGCAACAGCAAAAATACTGAAGGAATTATACTTTAAATAAAAATGAAAATAAAATATAAGCATATTATGCAGCTGCACATCATGTAAAACCTGACTTTGCGTGAGGGGCATAGGGCCTCAAAGCAAGCTGACGTGTGTTCATTTTTCAGGAAAGCTGTATGGGAGTTTGCCAGTACAGAATCATCTAGTGGTGTAGACCCAAAATCATGCACATCCACTTCTCCTGATCCTGTCCTAGCTACATCAGATCCCGATGATTCTGATGGGATGTCGACCCAGTAAACTCTCTACCCCTACTGTAACAGTATTAAGTATGTAAGTATGTGTGTGTGTGTTTTCTAAGTTACTTGAAGATAAAAAATTTATGTTAGTGAAGGTCATTAAGTTGAAAAACTTAATTGATTGCCATTTAACTTAAACTACACACTGCATTTACCAAGCTGTTTTTATAATGAAACTGTGACACTTAAGTTTTCATTTCTTTGTCTTAATTTGCTTTCAATTACTGTATTTCAATAGTAATGTCAAGGCAACACAGAGTTTATAGTATGGTATGATATAGTATGCAGTATAATATTAGTTGGGCCTATTTTTAATAGTAACTCTCAAGCAACCAGAAACTACATTTATCTGGCACCTATCAATCCTTATGTGTGCTGATTAACTGAAAGTCTGCTGTAATTACATTCATGTGATATTCTGAAAAAACCAAATTCCAGAAACAGAAAAAAAGATCATTGTTTTCCAAATGTTTTGGGAGAGGGGAGTGTTTGACTTGAGAAATCACAGGATATTTTTGCAGGTAGTGAAAATAATCTCTATGGGACAGTAGGGTACCATATGAAACTGAGGCTATACATTTATTAAAACCAATTATTACTGCACAAAGAATAAATCTTAATATATGGAATTTATTTTAAAGCTAGCAGAAGTTAAGGGAAACACAAGAGGTAATGCAGATTGTGACAGAGGAATTTAAATGTATTATATGTATGACATAATGTCACTGAAGAAGGTGCGAGAAAAAGTTGTGTAACCATACATAGACCTATACTCTGGTTGGTAAAGTTTATTTTTTGTGGGGATGCAGGTTAATGAATCTGAAACTGATATGCATGGATAATGAGACCAAACAAATAAGTACTTGGATGCCAAATAGTGGGAACCAGGATTCTCAGTTTTAAGAATGCAAAGTTAGATGTCACCCCAATAAGTCTAACAATAAAAATGAATTTAAAAAAAAAAAGAATGCAAAGTTACAAAAAAGCAAGGGGGGAAATTAGAATAAATAAAATGATATTGGGTACATCGTATTAACTTACATTTACTTAACATAGATGTGCATGGATGGATTATAAATGCTTATATGAGTATAAGTAAGTTAGTACAGATATGTAATTTTATTCTTTCTGTTTAGAGTGACTACAAGCAGTGACATTCCAGCAGTAACCAAGCACCCAGATTTTGATTTGTGTCTACTACTGTCCATCCTGTAAATGAAACTAGGCTCCAAAGAGAAATAGACAATGTAAAGGCTGGAACAGGAAATATGCAACATGAGTTTGGAGCACCCGTTGTTCCAGAATGTAATGAAGTGCTTAAAAACCAAACAAAAAACATGGGAGCGCATCAGGAAGAACACAGCTAAACTAGCTTCTAATGGCCAACTCAGGACAATTTGAGCAGCAAAATAAATAACATAGTATTGAACTACAGCTCTAAATAGAAAACAAATACCCATGAGTCCATATTAATTCAAATAAATGATTGAATAATTAATAAAGAAGAGATTAATCTTTGTACAAATAACTTATGTAGATATTTTCCTCTCAAGGAGGTGAAGAATAACTCTCAATTCCTTAAGCATGTGTTACAGTTAGTGTATTACTTCCAAAAAGTAGAGTAGAAAAGGGAGGGACAGTAACTGTACAGTGGAGAAAGCTAGCAACCACAACCTCAGCCAGGTGATAAAGGTTAATATCATCAATGATATGTGATGGTGACTTAATATAATGTGTTGAGAATGGCACTTCATTTCTGCTATCTTTTTCCCTCAAATCTATAACCTGTTAGACCACAAGCAAATCATCAAATATTCAAATTGAAGGGTATTTTGCAAAATATATGACTGGCACTCTGAGAAGCTGTCACAGGCTAGAGGAAGCTAAGGAGACAGGATGCCAAAATATAACATGGTATTCTAAATGGAATCCTAAAAGAAAGAAAAAAAAAGAATATTAAAAGAAAACTACTAAATCTGAACAAGTAAGTGGTAGTTAATAAATAGTAATGTCCTGATATTGTTTCCTGGGTACCATAGGCTGGCAGTACCATGCATTGAAGAAAATATAAAGTTTCATACACTGTTAGTGAAAATATAACACTTTGTAACACACATTGTTTCCTTTAAAGTTGAACTTAAACCTTCCATATGAAATAGCTACACAACCCTTAGGTTAAAGCATATGCCCACACAAAATGCTGTATACAAATGTTCATAGCTGCTTTATGATACCTAAAAATGGAAACAATCAAAATGTCCATAAACAGATAAATAAATAAATTATGGCATATCCATAAAATAGAATATTCCTTAGCAACAAAATAATTAAATTTATTGATACACACAAGAAAATGGATGAATTTTAAATTTATACTGGGTAAAAGCCAGACATAATAGAGTACATATTGTATAATTCCATTTGTACAACACTAACAAACATATCATGACTGAACAGAAAGTATGTCCATGGATGCTTGGGGCCAGTGGTGAGTGATGGGGAAGTAAGGATAGATTATAAAAGTCACAAGCAAACTTCTAGAGATGATAAATATGTTTACTATCTTAAGTGTGGTGATGTTTTCATGGATATATACATTTGAAATTGTACATTTCAAATAGGTGAAATTAATTATGTCAATTACACCTCAACAAAGCTGTTAAAAAGACTAACTACAGGTGACTCTATACCATGGTTTCTGGGCCAATTTTCCCAAGCCCCAGAGACAAAAGATTTTCCCTCCTTGAAGTCAAGAGCCTCTTCCCATGGCCTCCCAGAATGACTGACAGGGAAAATTTGATTTATTTCAAGGAAAATCCTGTCTTCACCTACAGAGCAGTGCTCTGTTCCTTTGTCCCTCAAAAGAAAATCAAACAATAATTCAACATCAGAATATTCTCTAATATCTTGGTTATTCATTTTTAAGACCCCATGTAAGGCATCAAAAAGACCAGAATAGTCTGGGTCCAGCACAATACCTTTCTATCCCTTGTCTTCCAACCAAAGCTTGGAAAAAGTTTTAAAATTATTACTTTAACTAGAGTGACCTACTTACACATATAATCTAAATTCACAAATATAATGTCAAATCATATAGATTTTGACTATATGTTTCAACATTTAAATTTTAATTGTCCTTCATTAAATCTATTATCTCAAATTTTAAAATTTTATAAACATCATGTTGTCATTGAATTTCATTGTATTTTCCAAAATATATTTTAATGCTTTATTGCTAATCTGGAAGCAACTCTTCTAGTATGTCAGCTTATGCCAAAAAGCACCTTGTTAAATATTCCTAAATGGATATTTGTTTATGTATAATTTCTGCAGAAAATTTGTTTTCTTCAGCTTCCTAATATTCAACCACCTTTTTAAAATTTTAATAGTCGGTATACTGCATGATGTTAATTTTAGGTGTACAATATAGTAATTTGACATTTACCTTACAATGTGATCACCACATTAATTCTAGTAATCATCTGTCACTGTGCAAATTATCACAATGTTATTCACTATATTCTCCTTCACTATGTTCGCCCATTCTCCCCACCACCTTCCCCTCTGGTAACCATCCATTTGATCTCTGTTTCTGTCAGAATGTTTTAATTTTGTTTTGTTCATTTGTTAGTTTTTGAAAGATTCCACATGTAAGTGAAACCTAGGTATTTATCAATAGATAAATGGGTAAAGAAGATGTAGTGTGTGTGTGCATGGATAGATATAGATAGATATTAGATGATAGATAAATAGATGATAGATACATAGATGGATACATAGATAGATAGATATAGTAAAATATTACACCATAATAAAAAGGAATGGCTTCTTGCCATTTGTGACAATGTGAAAAACCTAGGGGTAATATGCTAAATGAAATAATTCAGATGAAAAAAGACAAATACTGTATGGTTTCACTTATATGTAACCACCTTTTTGATTAGAAGAAGAGTTCATGGTGGGACACAGTCATAGGGACCTTCGTTCTTCACAACTTGAAACCTAAAATGCCATCAACTGACTCATTCTTAGCCATTGATATATTTTTTTCTTAGAACTTTTATTCTGAGTTCAGCATTCTTTTATTTGGGGAGCATTTGATGGCTTGGATATTTTATATGGCAAAGCAGGTGTTACCAAAGGCTGCATCTCAAGCAAGTTATTTCTGCTGTGTGACTTTGACTGAGGCTCCACTTGCCCCTCTTGTCTTTTGTGTTAGTACGTATTTATCATATCTTTTCCCCTAGATCTTTCCAATAAATTACAGTTCATCCTTAGTTAGTTCCACCCAGTCTCTCCTGCATGCAATTAAGAATCTTGAATGGCACATATGCATGTTTATATATCAATGTAGAGAGTGCATTTCTTGTTGGGTCCTGGTAGGTAGCTGTTTGATATTTTCAGTTATGCATGACAGTGAAAAGAAGATTGCTCTAAGAGTGAGACAATCACTAATTCCTCGTTGTAATATCTAAGAACATGGACTTTGAAGTTGAACCCCTGAGTCTATATTTCAGGTTCCTCATCTTGTATGACTTAGAACAAGTTACTTACCTTAGGCTTAATTTCTGCATGGACAAAATAGATAATAATAATAATCTCTTTATTGTAAAGTTAAGTGAGGATTAAAGAATCCATGTAGAACACTTATAAGAGTGCCTGGTACATAATGAGCACTCAGTAAATGTTAATTATTGTTATTGTTGTTCTTGCTTTTATACTGTGTAATCTGATGTCCTGTGCTTGATTCCCAGCTCCAAATTTCATTAATATTTTAAATTATTAACATACAATATTATATTAATTACAAGTGTACACCACAGTTATTCAACATTTATATATCTAAAGAAGTAATTACTATGATAAGCCTAACAACCATCTGACAACCATACCATGTTATCACAATATGATGGACTATATTCCCTATGCTGTACATTACATTCCCATGACTTACTTATTTTATACCTGGAAATTCGGACCCCTTATTTACCTTCAATCCCTGCCTCCTGCTTTTTTGATTTTTCAATTACAGTTGACATTCAATATTATTTTATATTAATTTCAGGTATGCACATAGTAGTTAGACATTTACATAATTTAAGAAGTGATCCCCTTGCCAAATCTAGTACCCTCTAGTATTATGTGTACTTACTAACACATTGTTGACTATATTTCCTATGCTTTACTTTATATCCCTGTAGCTATTGTGTAACTACCAATTTGTACTTTGTAATCCCTTTACCTTTTCACCCTGCCCCCAATTATCCTTCCATCTATCACCCTGGTAAATCTGGTGTCCATTTGACACCACATATAGCTATTAAATTATTATTGGCTATATTCTTTATGCTATATCTTATATCCTCATGACTACTTTTAAACAACAAATTTGTACTTCATAATACCTACCCCCTTTACACCCACCTCTAAACTCTTCCCATCTGTTAACCTCCAAAATATTCTTTGTATCTATGAGTTTCTTTCTCTTTTGTTTGTATATTTTGTTCATTAGATTCCACATATAAGTGAAATCACATTGCATCTTCTTTCTCTGTCTGACATACTCCACTCAGCATAATGCCTTCCAGGTTCATTCATGATACTACAGATAGCAAGAACCCATTTTCTTCCATGGTTGAGCAATATTTCATCATATATATGTATCACCTCTTTTTATCTATTCATCCCTCAATGGGTACCCAAGCTGCCTTTACATTTTGGCCATTGCTGATAACACTGCAATGAACATATGGTTGCACACATCCCCTCAAAGTAGTATTTTAGATTTCTTTGGCTAACCAGAAGTAGGATTACTGGATAAGTGTTTATCACTTTTTATAGCCTTTGTTTTAAACTCCCTTTTATCTGGTATAGGTATTGCTACTCCAGCTTTTTTTTCTTTTTTGTTTTTATTTTTATAAAATATAATTCTCCATTTTTTAAATTTTCAATCTGCATCTTTCATTCTAAAGTGAGTGTCTTGTAGGCAGTATATATAAGGGTTACCAATTCAGCCATCCTATGTCTTTATTGAAGCATTTAATCTATTTACATTGAAAGTATTTGTTGATAACTATGTACCTATTGCCATTTTATTATTTATTTATTTTTCCATCTTAAAGAAGTCCCTCTAATATTCCTTATAATATTGGTTTGGTGATGATGGACTCTTTTAATTTTTCTTATCTGAAAAGCTCTTTGTATATTTCATTCCAACCTCTTCTGGCCTGCAAAATTTCTGTTGAGAAGTCAGCTGACAATCTTACGGGAGTTTCTTTATAAGTTACTAGTTGTCTTTCTCTTGTTGCTTTTAGAATTCTCTTTGTCTTTAACCTTTGCCATTTTAATTGTAGTGTCTTAGTATGGGTCTGTTCAGGTTTATTTTGTTTGGGACTCCCGGCACTTCCAGGTCTTTTATGTCTATTTTTTCCATTAGGTTAGGCAATTTTTCAGTCATTATTTTTTCAATACATTTTCAATCTCTTCCTTTCTCTCTTTTCATTCTGGTACCCCTATGATGCAAATGTTGTTGCACTTGATGTTGACCCCGAGGTCTCTTAAAGTACTCTCATTTTTGTTGTAGTTGCTGTTGTTATTCTGATTGGTTGTTTTCTTCTACCTTGTCTTCCAAATCACTGATTCAATACTGTGCTTCATCTAGCCAGATGGTGATTCATCCTCTTAGTGCATTCTTCATTTCAGTTATTGTGTTCTTCACCTTTGATTGGTACTTCTTTTACAGGTTCTATGTCCTTTTTTGTGTTTGTTATCTCTGTGTTGAAATTCTTACTAAGTTCCTTGAGCATCCTTATAACCATTGTTTTCAACTCTAACTGGTAGGTAGCTTGTCTCTTTTTGTTTAGTTCATTCTCTGAGGTTTTCTCCTGTTCTATCATTTGGGATGTATTTCTTTGTTTCATCATTCTGGCTGCCTCTCTGTGTTTGTTTCTATGTATTAGGTAGATCTTCTATGTCTCCCAATCTTTGCCTGTGGCCTTATGTAGTAGGTGCTCTGTGGAACCCAGTTGCACAGTATCCTTGGCCACCAGACCCAGGTGCTCCAGGAGTGTCCTTTGTGCATGTTGTGTGTATCCTCCTGTTATACTTGAGACTTGATTTCCATTGGCATATCAGTGGGTGGAATTAACCCTTAGGCTGATTGGCTGTGGGTTTTGGCCATGTTCACTGATTATGGGCTACTATATGGGGGGCTTACCCCATTTAGTGAAAATTGACTCAGTGGGCTCTGGAACCTGTTGAGACTACCCTTTGTGTGTGCCAGTTGTGAAGCAAATTAGGTGGTACTCTTCTGTAGTCAGAAGCCAAACTTCAAGTATGTTGTCTTTGGGGCCTCTTAGAAGAAGCTTGGATGCAGGCTTAGGTTAGCCACTGCCTATGACTGGCTGGGAACTACCTGAGAGAAGCAGCAGCAATCCACAGTTGGTCACTCCCAGTGCTGGACCTGAAGATATATGGGAGAGGCCACACTGCAAACTGAGGATGACTGCCACCAGTACCAGTCTAGGGTTGTTCCATAAAAAGTTAGGACACTCTGAGGCCTGTTGCCACCTGCCAGCTCTTATAAGACTTAGTCACTGATAAAACCTCCTGCAGTATTTAAGTTAGGTGAGGTAGGATCTCAGCAGTCACTGGAGTGGTAAGAGTTGTATGCTCCATGTTGATGTAGATTCTCATGCCAGTGCTGTGCCTGGAGCTACTCAGCAAAAATCTCAAAATACAGAAAAGTCAATCACTGTCCACCTGGGGTCCACAGACTCTGATAATTTTCCAAGAAAGAATGTAACGTAGGCAGGGCTGGCTGCATCCAGCATAGAAGGAGTTGGATTGGGCAGGGTCCCAGGAAGATGCCAAGATGGAGCATATAGCTCAATAGGCCAATTCAGATTCAGAGTTGGCCATGGGCATGAAGAGAGGGCTTAACACAAGAAAAATAGCTACCCGCTGCTGGCTGCACAAGAGTAAGACTCCAACACAGCTAAAAATGATGATGGCCCTTCAGTTCTCCCCAAAACCACATCATTCAATGCCCCCATATAGCTCAATGCCCATGAGTCACTGTCCCTCTACCAGAGCCCAGGGTGTTTGTGAGAAAGTGAGTCTGTGCACAGGCTCTTTAAAAGAATATCTGGGTTTCCCATAGCCTTTCTTCCACCCCATCCAGATGGTTGAAATCCTCATGGTTTTTCCACAGCCAGATGTTATGGAGGCTCCTATTCCTGGCACCAGTATTCTGTCTTGGGAAGCCCAGTGTGAGGCTGGAGTCCAATGCTCCTCAGTGGGGATCTCTGAGGCCAGGATATCCCTCCTGATTCTCAACCACCACACAGAGGTTTGGGACCAATCCATTGCACAACTCCACCACTCCCACCAGTCTTGATGTGTCCTCTTTATATCATAACTTACAAACTTTCTTTTCAATTAGGTTTCAGATGATTCTCCAGGTTAATCATTTTATAATTTAGTTGTAATTTTAATGTGTTCACAGAAGAAGGCAGGCACAGAATTTATCTACTCAGCCATCTTGTATCTATTTTCCCCAGAAATTCTTAATTTTGTAATCTGGAGCAATATATACACTCTAATTTTTGGATCTTTTATCTGTGCAATAACAATATCAATAGAATTATGAAAGAGTAATAAGATAATGAAGGCACAGTGCTTAGCATAGTGCTGATAACACACTACAAATATTAGCTATTACTTTAACTATTGTATCACTGCATCTCTTTGGGCCTTGCAGTTCTACTCTACATAATGTGGATACTAAAAATAAATAAAATTGTTTGCTTAATGCAGGTTTTAACTAATACTATGCACTGTCCTAAGTGTACCTTGTAATAAATTCAAACAAAAATTCTTGATCCTCTAGAACTCTGATTGTCAAAGTTTGCCCGAACAGCTACATCAGAAACATAAAAAGTGCTTGTTAAAATGTAGATCCCTGAGGTTCATTTTAGATTGACAAAATTGAAATTTTAATATTGTGACTCCAAAATTTAATCTCCATTTTAAAATAAACTTTCTAAGAGAGAGGGCTAGATGGCAACTGGGGAGGAGATCCCTAAAGGCTCTCCCACAAAACACAATTGAACAGCCATCCAGGAGCCAAGAAAGAGGACCCTGAATGACACAACAACAGCTGAGAAATCCATGCACCACAAGAAAACACCTGAAGTTTGGAGAAAAGGGGTGAGCAGGAGAGAAGAGAGGGAGCTGAAATGGATTGCTACAGGACCCCATCACTGCTGACTATCCAGGAGCAGCACAGTGCATGGGAGAGAGGAGGCCAAAAGGTGATAAGAGTGAAAGTCATCCAGAGTGGCAGAATGGTGGGAGACAATGGGGGAGCTAGTCCTTAGAGCAGTGTGTTAGGGACAGAGCTTGGGGGCCAGCCTCTGAAGGTCCTGAGTAGCAAGACAGCTGAGCCAGGGTTCTGAACAGCTACAGGCCAAGGTGGGGCCCCAGAGACATCACCTCAGCTCCCGGCACCCCAGTGCCCCCCAGCATGCATGCATAGTTCCTCCGCATGGCCATGATTCCTGGCCCATGGCGGTGGTGAACAAGCTACCTTCATGTGAACTGTGACAATAGGCCCAAGGCTTTGACTGATGGTGCACATGCAACCGGCTAACACATGCGGTACGTGCCTGCAGACTCAGCCCTGAACGACTGGTCCCTGGAGCAGGCATAGAAAAAAAGGTGGATTTGATAGCATTCACCCCAGTCAGCAAGAATGGCCCCCACATCCTCCAGCTTCCCCAGCAAATGGCAGGAGGTGGAGCTGCCCCAGTACACTTTTCTTGGCGCCTCCCCTCTCCTACAGCCTCCTGAACAAACTGCATGAAGCAAAGGGAAGGCGGATAGACATGCCCTGCCTCCAAACGCAGCAGGAGCCCGGAGATAAGACTTAAACACCTTTCTTCTCTCCCATAATTTGGCCCCCAGTGCCACCTAGTGTCTGCCCTGCAGCAAGACACCACAAAAATATTGCTCAGAGGAAAGAGCTCCTGGACTCTGCTAAACATAACGCCCTCATGCCAAAGAGGAAATATCCAGCAAACAATATGAATAACTTAGGATATAAAGTTGCTCAGGAAGAAGATGAAAAATCTTCAGAAAAGGATGTCATAGACCTAGAAATTTCTGAAATAAGTCACAGAGAATTTAAAGGAGCCATTCTAAGGGCTCTGAGAGAAATGAAAACATACTGGCAGAACACCATAGCTGAAGTGAAGGACCTAACAAAGGAAATCCATGAACAAAAGGAACACTTTATCAAAGAAATTAAAAACATAAGGAAGAACAAGATGGAAATTCGAGAGATAAATCATACAATAAAAGAAGTGAGAAATGAAATAACTGTCATAGGAAACAGGGCCAACCACATGGAGGAAAGAATTACTGATATTGAAGATGAGAAATGGAAACATCTCAAAAAGAGGAAAATAGGGAATATAGAACCAAAATGATTGAAAGAACTCTGCAAGGACTATCTGACTCCATGAGACAAAACAACATTAGGATAATAAAATTAGAAGAAGTAGCAGAGCACCCTACAGAGAACATATTTGAACAAAGAGTAGAAAAGAATTTTTCCAAACCTATGAAAAGATCTGGAACCCAAAGTTCAAGAAGAAAACAGGTCCCCTAGATACCTGGACCCTAACAGATCTTCTCCAAGACACATGGTACTAAAGATGTCAAAAACTAAAGACAAAGAGACAATTCTCAAGGCAGTCAGGGGAAAAAGAACTATAGCCTTTAGAGGAAAACCCATCAGGCTATTTTCAGATTTCTCAGCAGAAACTCTACAAGCCAGGAGGAAGTGGAATCAAATATTCAAAACTTTAAAAGGGAGAACATTCCAGCCAAGAATAAACTATCCAGCAAAATTATCTTTCAGATATGAAGGAGGAATAAAGACTTTCTCAGACACAGAGAAGCTGAAGGAATTCATGAGGACAAGGCTTGCACTTTAAGAAATAGTGAAGGAAGTTTTTTTATCTGAAACAAAACATTAAAAAAAATGGAATAGAGTTGGGGCAACAAGAAAGATGCAAAAATAAAACAAAATAATAACAAAAATAATGGCCACAGGAAATCCTCACATATTGATCATTATTCTAAATGTTAATGGACTGAACTCACCAGTAAAAAGACACAGAGTAGCAGATTGGATTAAAAAACAAATCCCATCTATATGCTGTCTACAAGAGACACACCTCAGCCATAAGGACAAACACAGACTCGGAGTGAAGGGTGGGAAACAATACTTCAAGCAAATGGTAACCAGAGAAAAGCAGGAGTTGCCATACTAATATCTGATGAAATACACTTCAGGTTAAAAAAGATAGGAAGAGGCAAAGATGGACATTACATAGTGATAAAAGGCACAATACAACAACAAGGAGATTTGACACTAATTAATATATATGTTCGCAACCAGGAAGCACCAAAATACACAAAGTAACTATTAATAGATTTGAAAGGAGAAACTGACAAAAGCACAATCATTATAGGAGACTTAAACACCCCACTAACAGTCATGGACAGATCATCCAAGCAGAAAATAAATAAGGAAACATCAGCTCTAAAAGACATATTACAGCAATGGGACATAATTGACATTTACAGGGCACCTCCAGCAAAAAGAGACTATACCTTCTTTTTTAGTGCGCATGGAACATTCTCAAAAATAGATCACATGCTGGGACACAAAAGTAGCCTCAGCAAATTTAAGATCAAAAGCATACCAAGTGTATCCTCAGACCACAAAGCTTTGAAATTGGAGATCAACTGTAAAATGAAAGCAGAAAAAAATCACGCATCCATGGATATTAAACAACATCTTATTAAAAAATGACTGGATAAAAAAACAAATAAAAGAAGAGATGAAAAATAAATAGAAATTAATGATAATGAAAATACAACATATCAAAAATTTGGGGACACATAGAAAGAGTAATAAGAGGGAAATTTATATCATTACAGGACTATCTTAAGAAGCAAGAAAAATCAACAGTAAACACCTTAAAATCCCATCTTAAAGAACTAGAAAAAGAAGAGCAAACAAAACCCAAAGTCAGCAGAAGGAAAGAAATAATAAAAATTAAAGCAGAGCTAAACCAATTAGAAAACAGAAGGACAACAGAAAAAACTTAATATTAAAAAGAGCTGGTTCTTTGGCAAAGTCAACAAAATTGACAAATCCTTGTCTAGATTAATCAAAGAATGAAAGAAAGGGACACAAATATCCAAAATTAGAAATGAAAGGGGAGAAAATACCACTGATACCACAGAAATACAAAGGATTATAAGAAAATATTGTGAAGGACTTTATGCCACTAAATTTAACAACCTAGAAGAAATGGACAAGTTTCTAGAAACTTATAGCCTACCTAGACTGAATAAAAAAAAAAAAACTGGATAATCTAAATAGACCAATCAATAGTACAGAATTTGAAATGACTATCCATAATCTTCCTGGAGGCAAAAGCCCTAGACCAGATGGTCTCACCAACGAGTTCTACCAAACATTCAAAGAAGAATTAACACCTGTCCTCCTCAGACTCTTCCAAAAAATTGAAGAGGAAGCAATACTTCCTAACTCATTCTATGTGGCCAACATTACCCTAATACCAAAGGCTGGTAAAGACAACACACACACACACACACACACACACACACACACACACACACACAAACTGTAGACCAATATCTCTGGTGAACACAGGTGCAAAAATCCTAAACAAATTATTAGCAAATAGAACACAACAATGCATCAAAAAGATTATACAACACGGTCAAATGGGATTCATCCTAGGAGCACAAGGATGGTTCAACATAAGAAAATCAATCAATGTGATACACCACATAAACAAAATAAAAGATAAAGAACATATGCTAACATTAATGGATGCATAAAAGGTATTTGACAAAATACAACATCCATTTATGATCAAAACACTGATTAAAATAGGTATAGAAGGAAAGTATCTCAACATCATAAAGGCCATATATGACAAACCCTCAGCTAGCATCGTAACCGAATGGAGAAAAGCTAAAGCCTATTCCTCTAAAATCAGGAACAAGACAGGGTTGCCCCCTGTCACAACTGCTATTCAATATATTACTGGAAGTTCTAGCCACAGTGATCTGGCAAGAGAAAGGAATAAAAGATATCCAAACTGGGAAAGAAGAGATGAAGTTGTCACTCTTTGCAGATGACATAATACTTTATATAGAAAAATTCCAAAGATTCCACCAAGAGACTATTAGAAAAAATAAATGAATACAGCTAAGTCAGAGGATACAAAATCAATGTATAAAAATTAACAGCATTTCTATATACAAAGAATGAATCTTCAAAAGGAAGTCAACTTTTTTTGCTATCACAACAAAAAGAATTAAATACCTGAGAATTAACTTAACAAAGAATGTGACAGACTTAAACAAGGAAAACTATAAGACACTTTTGAAAGAAATTGAAGCAGACACAAAGAAATGGAAAAATATTCCCTGCCTGTTCATGGATAGGAAGACATAACATTGTTAAAATGGCTATTATGCCCAAAGCAATCTACAGATATAATGCAATGCTTATCAAAATCCCACAATCATACTTTCGTGAAATAGAAAAAAGAATTATCAAATTTATATGGAACCATAGAAGACCTCAAATTTCCAAAGCAATACTACATAAAAAGAATAAAGCTGGTGGTATTATACTCCCCAACCTCAATTTATATTACAAAGCATCAATAATCAAAACAGGTTAGTATTGGCAAAAAAAAAAACAGAAACGTAGACCAATGGGACAGAAATGACAACCCAGAAATAAATCCACAAGTCTATGGACAAATAATTTTTGATAAAGCAGCAAAAAATATGCAGTGGGGAAAAAGACAGACTCTTCAGTAGGTGGTGCTGGGAAAGCTGGAAAAACAAATGGCAAGTATTAATCTGAGCTGTGAACTCTCACCATATACAAAAATTAACTCAAAATGGATTAAAGACCTTCATATAAGACCCACAACAAATAAACTGTATAGAAGAAAACATCGGCACTAAACTTATAGACATAGGGCTCAAGGAACTCTTCATGAACCTGATCTCAAAGGCAAGGGAAGTAAAAGCAAAAATAAATGAATGGGACTGTCAAACTAAAAAGCTTCTGCACAGCAAAACAAACCATCAACAAAGCAAACAGACAGCCATCTGAATGAGAGAAAATATTTGCAAACAATGCGTCTGATAAGGGTCTAATATCTAAAATATATAAAGAATATATCTAATATGACTTAACAACAACAAAAAAAACAACCCCATTAAAAAGTGGGCAGAAGAACAAACAAACACTTCTCCTAAGAAGAAATACAAATGTCCAGCAGACATTTTCTATCAGGGGAATACAAATCAAAACCACAATGAGATACCACCTCACATCTGTTAGAATGGCAATTAAGAACAAGACAAGGAATAACAAGTGCTGGAGAGGATGTGGAGAAAAAGGAACTCTGGTACACTGCTGGTGGGAGTGCAAACTGGTACAATAGTTATGGAAGACAGTGTGGAGGTTCCTCAGAAAATTGGGAATGGAGTTACCATATGATACAGCAATCCCTCATCTGGGGATCTACCCCAAACACTTGAAAACCTTAGTATGCAAAGTCTTATGTACCCCAATGTTCATTGCAGTGCTGTTCACAGTGGCCAAAACATAGAAACAACCAAAGACTGGATAAAGAAGCAGTGGTACATATACACAATGGAATATTACTCAGCTGTAAGGAAAGATGAAATACTGCCATTTACAACAAAATGGATAGACCTGGAGAACATCATGCTAAGCAAAATAAACCAGTCAGAAAAAACCCAAAAACTGCATGACTTCACTCACATATGCGGAATATAAAAATGAAAGCAACAAGGAAAAAAAAAACAAACTAACAAAAAACTCATGGACACAATCAATAGTTTAATATTTATTTGGGGATAAATGGGAAGGGGATAGGAAAAGGGGGAGGGGTGGGAGAAGAGGGAGGAGGAGCTAAATATAGAGTGATGAAAGGAGAAGTCACATTAGGTGGTGAACTTATTATACAACAAATTGACAAAGCACTGTAGAATTGTACACCTGGAACCTATGTAATTCTTGCTAACAAATGTCACCCCAATAAGTCTAACAATAATAAAAATTAAACAAATAAAATAAAGTTTTGAGGTGATTTAGCCTTGGAAAATTGTATAAATAAAAGATTTCTCAGGATTAACCAAGAATATCATAAACCTAATTACAAAAGTATATTATACAAACACACACACGCACACATATGTACACACATGGAAATGTATATGTTTATGTGAATGTATATGTATGAGTGAGAGAGTTCATTATATGTTCAAACTGAGGTTAAATAATGCTCAGTGATTTAGATTGACTTCATTTAAATAAGATACTATTTGTTGTCAAGAATGGATGTCAGACAGGACTGAAGCCTAATTATGCAAAGAGTATATATAATTCTAGGAATAGCCTGATGAAAGATAGTTTGATTCTGTATGTTTTCATTATGAGTTACTCTTTGTTGTCAAGCACAACAGGTGTTTAGTCAACATGAAAGGTAAATATCTGTTTGATTTGGATTTCCCTTGATGCTGCTGGTTGATTTAATTCAATCTAAATGAGGTCAGGGCTCCTCCTCTTTTTTTCATTCAGATCACTATGCCAGGTATTATTTGCTATAGCTCTCAATTTTCGGGTACCTACTAAGTGCTAGAAATTTTGCTATTCACTTTATATACATAATCTTATTTAATTCCTACAAAAGGATTATTGTTATCTTTTATAAAAGAAAATAAGAAAACAAAGAAAAAATAATTATAATTTAAGAAAAACAGAATTAATTTGACAGGTTCTCCCATAGCTTGCATTGATGTAGCTAGAAGTTGGTTACATGTCTGTCTGACTTTAAATATTGGAGATACTTTTACTATTACATGACACCTCGAAATGTCTTGTGTTTTAGAGGACTGTCTGTGTATTAAAGTACATTTAATAATAAAAAAAAAACTACCTTTAGTAACCTTTGCTTATTATCAGAGTAAGTTGGTAGATTTTAATGCAGAAAAGACTTTGCCAAACCTATACCAACAAAAGTCCTCCATCCTATATCTCTGTATGTGACTTGACATTGAAAGAAAAGAAGGAATTAGGGGATCTTCAATAAGACAACAAATGTGACATTTAAACACTGTAATCAAAGCAAGAGTTCAGCAAGTGATGACGACTTTCATATGCCTGGCTATTTGACATCTAAGCCCAAGCCAAGGGCTTCTTCTTGATATTTGCTCAGAATAAAAAGCTGAAAAGACTGGTACAATCTAACCACCAATAAACCTCAATTCATGTTAATATAAAGAAAAAGCTAAAAATAAACTCATTGTTTACTGGTGAAAGAAGTACTGTAAATAGTTTTTACATGTATTTTAATATTTTTTCTTGAAAATTATTACCTTACAGGTTTTTAACTCTATAAAGATTGAAGATAATCCATAACCATACAAATCAGTAGCCGTCTTAAGTTATGAAAGATTCTTATTTATAATTTTTAGTGGGATTTATTAAATATAAGTGCTACCCGTTACTATTTGTATATGACCTTCAGACAGGTATTAAATATTTTGTTATTTCAATTTCCTCACCTGTAAAATAGAAATAATAGTAACATCTAAATCAATAGATGGCTCTGAGAAGTAAGTAAGTTGAAGCACATAAAATTATTATAAATAGTAGGACCCTAAATAACATTTCTGATATTATGCTTTACTCAATAACATTGACAATATCAAGTTACTATTATTATTGTTGGTGCTATTAGTACCATGAATGGGAAACAGCTATAAAGACTGTCTACTCCTGAAACAGTATGTAAAGAGATTGAGTGAGGAATCAACTTCCAGAGAATAAGAGTCAGAATGCTTGAATGAACTCCTGAATTATTGACTAATGCTAAAATCTCAAGCAAATAAAACAGCCCTGAGACATCTGTAGGTTTTACATTCTATTCAGAACCATGAACAAAAATTGATCAATGCACTCATAAAGACATTCAAAAAAGTTCTACAGGATGATTACAGCTCACAGTATAATCTCTTACTGATTGTTTGAAATTCTTGCAAATTAATTTTCTTGGATATATATCTATATATCTATGCATACATACATACACATATGTAACACACATATGTAATAATGTAACAACTCCCATAAAAAATATGGTGCTTCTCCAAAGTGAAGTACAAATGATAATCCATGAAAGATATAATCATTAGAAAAGACTGCATTTGAAAGGAGAATCACAGCTCTCTTCCATCGAGGCTGTAAGTTCGTGTTTTTATACATTGTGTTTTTTGGAAATAAAATATATGTAATTGGTTGTTTAATGAATAAGCAGTAGGAGGAAAAGTAGAAATCACTAGTTACCCTTGAAATTAGGTCATTTTCAAAATCATTAATCAAGAGTAAACATATCTAAATAATCTAAATAGTTTAAGATAATGTGAATCTCCTAAACCTATGTTATTAAGGTAGAATTACAATGAGCTTCCTCATGTACTTACCCCTCTTTCCTGTTTCATGGACACAATATTAATATTTAGATATAGTAACTATTTTATTAGAATGATTTTTAAAAATAATCTGCCTTTGTTAAGAGTTTGCAGGCTCCTTTAAAAATCTAGCTATGCTCTATTAAACTGCTTTGAGAACTAAAAGCTGTTCTCTAGCTGATGAGTAAATATGAATTTCACAGTTAAATACATAAAATAATAATTACATCCAATGGTCACGGGGGATATGTTTTTAGGAGTATACTAATTAAACTACATCCTTCAGACAACATGTCTGCACTTACCAGCAATGAACCATATCTGATTGGTCATTAAGTAATTAGAAATGTTAATGTAAATAAAATGTCATTTAAATGAGGCTTCATCTGGAGATAAACCATATATTTTGTCTTCTAGTTTAAACTGTACACAGAATATCCAAATAAAATAGCCAAGTAAAATGTATGTAAGAACAAAAGGAAAGGTCATCCCATCTGTCATTTACTGTAAACAGAGCCCATTATTTTGAGCAGGGTCATAGTTTAAATTTTATCTGCATGTAAAAGTTTTATAAACAATTTGAGAGCAAATGCCTTAGGTTGTGACCCAGTGTTTTTCTGTGCCTATGGTAACTTGCATTTCTGTGTGTGTGTGTGTGTGTGTGTGTGTGTGTGTGTGTGTGTGTCTGGGTGTGTGTCTGTGTCTGGGTGTCTGTCTTGGTGGGTGTCTGTGTGTGTTTGTGTGTGTGTCTGTATGTGTGGGTATATGTGTGTGTGTCTGTGCATCTGCGTGTGTGTGTATGTTTGTGTGTGTGTGGCTGTGTGTGTGTGGCTGTGTATCTGTGTTTATGTGTCCGTGTGCATGTCTGTGTGTGTCTTTGTGTGCCTCTGTGTGTGTTTGTGTGTGTGTCTGTGTGTGTGTGTGTCTGTGTGTATGTCTGTCTGTGTGTGTGGCTGTGTGAGTGGCTGTGTCTGTCTGTGTGTGTCTGTGTGTGTCTGTGTGTGTGTCTGTGTGTGTGTATGTGTGTGTGTCTATGTGTGTGTGTCTGTGTGTGTATCTGTGTGTCCGTGTGTGTGTCTGTGTGTGTCTGTGCATGTGTCCACATGTGTGTGTCTAGTTTCTATGAAATAGCTAAGATGAGAGGTCCAAGAATGTACAAGGCATTATGACTGTAAGACAGAAATGAAAACATAAAACACTAGGCCTAAAAGAGGGAGGAATACTGACTAAGGGCTAAAAGTAAGGAAATGAAGCAATGGGAAAAAATGTGAAGAAATGGAAAAATATTTGAAATTATTAATAAAACTGCATAAGAGCAAGTTGGACCTGGAAACCTTAGGGTACTATATTCCTTAAATCTAAAATGTGTGTTTCAAAAATATAATGAAAGTCTTTACTTCAGCATTAAAACAGAGCAAGTGATAAATCAGACAATAATGATTTTAGAATGGGTTGATACAATAAGTTTTTAAACACTGAAAAATTTTCAAAAGGACAGTTTGTTTTAAAATTGTTTGCGTTAGTAGTAAAATCTAACCTGGCATCTGGTAGATGCAAAATAAATATTTGTTAAGTGAATTAATAAATGTATAAATGAATTATACAAATTTTTGTATAATTCCTTTTTTTAGAAAGTAAACAAAGTATCAAATATTTTCCATTTTTTATTTTGTCAGAGTGACAGCCTTTCAATAATGTTGCCACTACACCTGTTATATTTATGCTATCATTTTTGAGGTACAATTTACATTCAGTTAAGTGCACAAAGTATGTTAAGTGTAAAGCTACATGTCCATTAAACTATCATCTAGATAAACATATAGAACATTTTCATAATATCAGTAGATTCTCTTGTATTTTTTTAGGCTTGGTATGAAACCCTTTAAAGATAACCACTATAGTTTTACTTATTCTTGAATTTTTTTTGTAAGTGGAAATGTATTGTGTACTTTCTGTGTCTGCCTTTTTGTCAATAAATGTAATTTTTTAAATTTAATTTTAATTTATTTTTTTCAATGATAATTGACATTTAATATTATTTTGTGTTAATTTCAGGTATACAGCATAGTGGTTAGACATTTACTTGTATATAATTTATGAAGTGATCTCCTGATAAGTCTTGTACCCACCTGACACTAAACATTGTTATTAACATATTATTGACTGTATTTCCTATACTGTGTTTTACAGTCCCATGATTATTTTGTAACTACCAATTTGTACTTCTTAATTCCTTGACATTTTTCACCCAGCTTCCAAACCCCTTCCCATCTGGTAACCATCAGTTTGTTCTCTGTATCTATGAGTCAAACAAAAAATGTTTTGCACAGCAAAGAAAATTAATAACAAAATGTAAAGACATCTTCTGAATGGGAGAAGATATTTACTAATGAAACATCTGATAAGGGCTTAATATCCAAAATTTGTAAAGAACTCATGTAACTCAAGACCAGAAAAACAAATAATCCAATTAAAAATTGGGCACAGGACCTGACTAGACATTTCTCCTAACAGGACATATGGATGGCCAATAAACATATGAAAATATTCTAAATGTCACTAATCAGAGAAAGCCAAATAAAAACCACAATGAGATACCACCTCACTCCTGTCAGAATTAACATCATCAATAGATCAAAAAACAAATGTTGTTGAGAATGTAGAAAAAAGGGAAACCTCCTGCACTGTTGGTGGAACTCCAAGTTCTGGCAGTCGCTATGGAAAACAATTTGAAAGTTCCTCAAAACATTAAAAATAGAAGTACCTCACTGTAGAATTGTATGCCTGAAACCTATGTAATCCTTGCTAACAGATGTTATTCCAATAAGTCTAACAATAAAAATAAATTAAAAAAAAGAAGTATCCTAATAAAAACTGAAGTACCTTATGACTCAGCAATTGTACTTCCAGGTATTTATCTGAAGATATCCAAAACTCTAATCAGAAAAGACATATGCACTCTTTACCTTCATTGAAGTACTAATATACAATAGCCATGATATGGAAGCAACCTAAGTGTCCATCAACAGATAATTGGATAAAGAAGATATGCATATATACAATGGAATATTACTCCATTAAACCGTTTGTCTTTTAGAAAAAAATTTTACTCATTTTCAATGTGAAAATAAAATATAAAAACTGGCCTTTGAGTTATTTCCAAATAGAATTTGTCTCTAATCCTTTTAAAATATAAAATTTTACTATTTGGAACAACATAGATGGACCTGGAGGGTATTATGCTAAGTGAACTAAGTAAGACAGAGTGAGACAAATACCATATGATCTCACTTATATGTGAAATATATAGAACAAAATAAACAAACAAAAACCATGAAATGAACTCATAGATACAGAGAATATAATGTTTTAAATGTAAATGTTTCACCCACACTGTTATATACGTTATACACACACACACACACACACACACACATATATGGGTATGCTGTCATTGCATATATATACAATGTTTATGTCATGTATACTCATATAATATGTATATGTCATACACATACAAAATAGTAAGTTGTTCTTTTTTATTATTGCATACCATTTTATGAAAAATTAACATTTCTTTATTCATTCTCCTTTGAAGAGCATTTATGTTGTATCCAACTTGGGTTACTATGAACATTCTTGTACAAGTCTTTTACTGCACACATTTACTTATTTCTCTTGACAATGTACCCAGGAATGGAACTGGTAGGACGTAGACAAGGATGTATTTAATGTTTGTAACTGTCAAAGTATTTTTTCAATGTCATTGTACCATTTTATGCTTATACAAAATATGTACCCATTCCATACCCACATTAACAGTTCTTAATTTTATGAGTGGCAATGACTCACAGTGGTAGTTTCAATTTGCATTTTCTTTCTGTCTAATGGTTTGTGGTAATTTTATATGATATTTTCACATTGTCATTAGGAAATCATCTTTTTGAGAGATTTTTATATATGGTGCTGTCGTTAAAAGAATAACTTTGACTATTTTACTTCACATAATTCATTAAAACTTATAAAAAGTTTTGAGATGGTTTATAGATATAAGAGTGAAAGTTGAAATAATAGACTTCTAGAACAGTATTCAACAAACTGCACCTCAAAGGGCAATCTGGCTTGCTACCTGCCTTTTTTTCTTGTATGTTTTTATTTTGAAATAGTTGTATATTCATAAGGAGTAGTAAGACATAATACAGATACTTTCATTAGAAAAAAATAAAATCAACAATCTATAAATAGGAAGAAACTTTCTTAACTTAATAAAGTGTCTCTGTTTGATACACACAACTAATATAATATCATAGTTAAGGGTGAATGAAAAACTGTAAGCTTCCCCCCAAGATCAGGAACAAAAACATGTATGTTCTCACCTATTGAACATTTAACTAGAGAGTCTAATCAGGGCAATTAGGCAAAAAATAAAGGCATCTAGATTAATAAGGAAGAATTAAAACTGTGTACATTTGCAGATGGCATGATTCTGTCTATAGAATGTCCTCAAGATTTCACAAAAAAAAACTATTAGAACTAATTACTTAAATTAACATACAACAATCAATTTTGCAAATGATCCTTGAACAACACAAGTTTGAACTAGATGGGTCTACTTACAAGTGAAGTTTTTTCAATAAATGTATTGAATATTATTTTTTTGAGATTTGCAACAATTTGAAATAAAAACACACAGGTCAACTACATAGCCTAGAAATACAGAAAAATTTAAGCAAAAGTATCTTATGAAAGTATAATGTACATGTAGACATTGGTCTGTTATATAACTTACTATCTTAAAATATACACAAATCTATTATAAAGAGTTAAAATGTATCAAAATGTATATACACACAGATCTTACATGGCACCATTCACAGTCAGGAGAAATGTAAACAAACATAAAGATACCGTATTAAATCAAATTGCATAAATTAACTGTAGTACATACTGTGCTACTATAATAATTTCATGGCCATCTCCTGTTGTTATTGCAGTGAGCTCAAGTGTTGCAAGTGTCTGCTTAAAAGGCCATGTTATACTAATCATCTCCACGTGAGCAATTTGTCTCCCCAGTCAATTGTGTACCACAATAAAAAGTGATCTCTCAAGGTTCTCGTATATTTTTCATAGTGTCTTGCGCAATATCTTAAACTATAATAATACCATGAAACCCATATAAAGTGCCACTAGTGATGCTGGAAGTGTTTCCAAGAAGCAGAGAAAAGTCATGACATTGCTTTGATATGTATGGTAGTTTGAAGTCTGCACTGTGGTTACCCACTATTTCAAGATGAATGAATCCAGTGTAGGGTGCATAATAAAACTAGAAACGGAAATTTGTGAATCACCACTGCAGCTACGCCAGCAGGCACAAACACTTTGTACTTTTTGTGAAGTACATTTTTTATCTTGTATTGAAAATACAGCTTTTATATGGATGCAGGATTACTATAAGAAAGGCACACCTATAGACTCTAATATGATTCAAGAAAAATCCAAGTCATTATATGACAACTTAAAGCAAAAGGAAGGGGAAGGATCTAAAACTGAAGAATTTAATGCTAGCAACGAATGATCATATAATTTTAGGAGGTTTGGCTTTAAAAATGTCAAGATAACAGAAGCACCAACTTCTGCCCACTAAGAGAAGTAGACAATTTTCCAGACACCGTTGAGGATATCTACCTGAACATTTTTAATGCAGACAAATGTGCCTTATTCTGGGGGGATGGGGAGGAGGGAATGCTACAAAGGTTATTTATTAATGAAAAAGTGAGGTGAAGACCACAATTTAAGGCATGAAGGGATAGTCTAACTCTACTATTTTATACAAATGTAGTTGGGTTTATGATCAAGACTGCCCTTATTTATAGAGTTGCTAACTCCTGAGGCTTGAAGGGAAAAAATAAAGGCTAGCTGCCACGCTCTGGTTGTAGAACAAACAAGACTGGACAATGAGAACTTTGTTCCTGGGTTAGTCACTGATGTTTTGTCCCTAAAATCAGGAAATACCTTGCCAGTAAGGGACTGCTTTTTAAAGTTCTTTTGATATTAGACAATGTCATTGGTTACCTAGATCCCCATGAGTTCAACACTCAAGGTGTTCAAAGTGGTCTACATGCCCCCAAATGCAATGTTTCAAATTCAGCCACTAAGCCATGGGGTCATAAGGACTTTTACCACTCGTGAAAAGAATTATCAACACAATAGAAGCCAATAGAACATCATGGAAATCTGGTAAGATTACACCATTAAAGATACCACCATTGTTATAGAATAAGCCATGAAATCCATCAAGCTCAAAACAATAGATTCCTGCTGTAGAAAACTGTCTCCAGATGTGCGTGACTCCACAGAATTTGTGACAGAACCAATCAAAACAATCATGAAAGTTTGTAGATATGGCAAAAAACGTGGGAGGTGAAATTTTCAAGATATGGGTCTTGAAGAAATTCAGGAGTTAATAGGCACCACACCACAGGAATTAATATACAGTAGATGACTTAAAGGAGATGAATGTTTTGAACCAGTCTGCCTCTCCCACTTTTTCCATCTTTTCTGCCTCTGCTACCCTGATCCCTTCCCTTCCTGCTCCTCCTCAGCCTACTCAACATGAAGACAAAGACTAAGACCTTTCTGAATATCTACTTCCCCTTAATAAATAGTAAACAATCACAGTAAATTAATAAATTGTGCTGTACGGTTAATAAATTTATCTGTTGTGTATACGAGTTTGACAATTAAGTTCACAAACTTGCCACCATGCACTTACATTGATAATGTTGTATAAACAACTCAGTAAGTTTTCATCACCTTGGTATATTTATGTCTCACAGCTGTGTGTCAACATGTGGCGGTGTCTTACTGAGTAGTGTTCATTATTGTTGTTTCGTGTTTTTGTGTGCTGTCACAAGAATGCAAGAGCTTAAATTAGAGCAATGAACAAACATTAAATTTCCTGTTAAACTTAGGTAGAGTGGAAGTGAAATCAGAAACATGTTAGTCCAAGTTTATGGGGATAATGCCATGAAGGAAACAACAGCATACAAATGGATAAAGTGTTTTTCTGAGGGAAGAGAGTTAGGGTGAACAGTAATGAGCAGAACCGATGAAAACATTTGAAAATATTAATGGAATCATATGTCAAAATCACTGGGCAACTTTGAGAAGCATAGCAGACCAAGTTATCATCAATACAAAACAGGAAAATCTTAACTGAAAATCTTGGCATGAGAAAGATGTGTGCAAAAATGGTCCCAAAAGAGTTCATCGATGAACAAGACCCTTTGCAGAGGCAAGACAAGGTTTTGGGCTGTGTTGTCACTGGTGATGAAACATGGGTGTACCAATACAAACCTGAGACAAATCATCAACATGCACAACAGAAGTCAGGCAATTCTCCATGACCAAAAGTATTCCATCAGTCCAAATCAAGAGTGAAAATGAAGTTACTAAACATTTTTGATATCAGAGAGATTGTTCATTATGAATTTGTACCAAATGGACAAAAAGTCAACCTAGCTGACTATTTGGAAGTGCTGGAAAGGCTGCGTGAAAAAGACAAAAAAAAAAACCTGAAATTTTCTCCAACACCTCATGGCTTGTGCATCATGACAATGTACCAGCTCATGGGTCACTATCTATGAGGAAGTTTTTAGACAATAAACAAATAACTATATTGGAACACCCACCCACCCTACTCACCTGATCTGGCCCCCAATGACTTTACCTGAAGATAAAGGAAATATTCAATGGAAGATATTTTATGACATTCAAGACATCAAGGGTCATATGATGACAGATCTGATGGTCATTCCAAAAAAAGGAATTCCAAAATTGCTTTGAAAGTGGGACGAGGCACTGGCATAGGTGCATAATTCCCAAGCGGAGTAGTTCAAAGGTGACTGTAGTGATATTCAGCAATGAGGTATTAGCATTTTCACTAGGATGAGTTCACAAACCTAATTGTCAGACTTCATATGTGTGTGTTTTCGGTGAAAATCTAATAACTACAGTAAGAACAGTATGAGTTGTTTTGTGTCATCATCATTGCCTGTGTTCATTGTGTAGATCATCAAGAGCAAGACTTTCTTATCCTTACATAGGTATAAAGTGAGCAATATTTCATATAAAATTAACTATGTGTTAATTTTCTTAATTTTCTAACTTTTCTTTCAAATTATTGTACAGATGCCTCTCTTTCATAATTGGAGAAACTTTGCATCAGACTATCACCATAGATAAGTGGTTTTAAAATATGAGGTCAGACAAATAATTTTGTGAACTGATCCTCAAAAAATTTGCTTCATACCTCATTGCTGAATATCACTATAGTCATCTTCAAAGTACTCCCCTCGGGAAGCTATGCGCCAACACCAGCGCCTAGTCTACCATTCAAAGCAATTTTGGAACTCTTCTTCTGCAATGATCATCAGAGCTGTCATCATACCCAAAATCTGACAATTAAATTCACAAACTTGCTACCGTACACTTACATTGGCAGCACTGTACAAACAACTTGGTAAGGTATCATAACCTTGGCAGATTTGGGGTATGATAACAATTCTGTTGGCTATTCCAGAAAAAGAGTTCCAAAAATGCTTTGAAGGGTGGACTGTTGTTGGTGCACAGCTTCCTAAGGGGAGTACTTTGAAGGTGACCACAGTGATATTCAGCAATGAGGTAGGAGTATGTAGCACTTTTTCTAGAATGAGTTCATGAAATGTCAGACCTTGTATACATAACAATGCTTCCAATACTGTATTATGATATGACTATAATACTGTATGTCATACAAATTTTAATATGATTCATTCATTTGTGTATAGGCAAGGCCATACCATGAAGCAATTGTATTAATATCAATTACACTAAGCTACCATAAAGCAAACAGATTGCTGTTTTTTTTATTATAAATGCATAAATCAGTATATCTGTAAATAAATGATTTTTACATTATTTTTTGATGTCTAATATTAATAGTATGTATAATATCTACAATGTTTTGAATCATATAAGACAATATTGGTTTAGTTATTAACAGACATTCATCTTTTAAACAGATGACAAAAACTGATATCGATAAAAAGAATATAGCTGTAAATGTATTTCCTCTTCCTTATGATTTTCTTAATAACATTTTTCTAGCATACTTTATTTGTAAGCATACAGTATATAATACATATAACATAAAAATATGAGTTAATAAATGATTTATGTTATTAATATCAGGAAGACTTCTGGTCAATAGTATGCTATTAGTGGTTAAGTATTAGGGAGTCAAAAATTATATGTGAGTTTTCAATTGTATAAGTGGTTGACATCTATGGCTTCCACATTATTCAGTTGTCAACTGTATATGTATACATTAAAATTGGAAATCTAAAAATGAAATTTTAAAAATTTCATATACAATTGCATCAAAAGAATTAAATACCTAAGAATAAATTTAACAAATGATGTAAAAGATTTGTACACTGAAAACTACAAAAAAGTTGAAAAAGGTAAAGAAGATTTTAATGAATGGAAAAACATACCTTGTTCATGCATTGAAAGACTTGACATTTTTAAGATGGCAACACTGCCAAAATCCATCTGCCAATTCAACGCAAACCCTGTCAAAATCCCAGCTACCTTTTCTACAGAAATGAACAAGCCAATTCCAAAATTCATATGGTAATTCAATCCAGAATAGGCAAAGCAATCTTGAAAGAAGCTCCATTCTGGAGGATTTACACTTCCTGATTTTTACTGTGATCAAGACTTTATATACTAGCATAGGATAGACATGTAGACAATTGAGAATTCAGAAAGAATTCTTAAATTTATAGTCAATGATTTTCAACAAGGCTCAATGCAATTCAAAGAGAGAAAGAATAATCTTTTTAAAAACGATGCTGGATCAATAGAATGTCTACATGCAAAAAATAAAGTTAGACTCCTACTTGAGACCTTATTTGTCTAAAAGTAAGACCAAAATTAAGTCAAAATGGTCTAAATACCTATATTTAAATGTTAAAATTTTAAATTATTAGAAGAAAACATAGGCTGGGATCTTTGTGACTTTAAATTAGGCAATTATTTCTTAGAAATGATACCAAATCACTGGTGGCAAAATTAAAAAATAAAAAGATAAGGTGGACTTACCAAAATTAAAAACTTCTTTACTTCAAAGTATACTGTCAGTAAATTAAATAACACACCCCAGCGAATAGATAAAAATATTTGTAAATCATGTATGTCCTGTAACAATATTATTTGAAACTCTTAAAACTCAAAAATAAACAAATCAAATAAATAATGGTCTAAATATTCACAAAGACATTTTCCAAAGAATATGTGCAAATGACTAATAACCACATTGTAATACTTAACATTATTAGACATAAGGAAAATATAAAAAAACCACAATGAGATATCACTTTATACCCTCTGGAATGGTTACAATCATAAAGAAAGAGAAAAACAAGTGTTGGCAAGGATGTGGAGATATTGAAATTATCATACATTGTCAGTGGGCATGTAAAATGGTACATTTACTTTGGAAAACAGTTTAATAGTTGTACAAAAAGATAGAGTTGTTTTATGACCCAGTAATTTCACTCCTAGGGAAACATCCAAGAGAAATGAAAACATGTTTATACCAAACTTCCACAGAGATATTCATTATCATACCATCATTCATAGTAGCCAATATAATGTCCAGGATATCGACACTGACATAACCTACTGGTTTTAGTGGGATTTCTATTTGAAATCATCTGTGTGTGTGTGTGTGTGTGTGTGTGTGTGTGTGTGTGTGTGTGTTAGTATTCTTATTCAAGTTTATAGCATGTAGGTTTGTGTATCTACCAACACAGTCAAATTGCAGAATAGTTTTATCACAAACAAAGTCCCTTATCTTGCCCATTCATGGCCATATCCACCACTTTCTTATCTGTTGTGTCTGGTTAGCTGAGGACTGGGAGACAGAGGTCATCTGCCACTGGTTGGCTGACCCAGAGATATACAGGCCCTATTGATGCACATCGACCAAGGAGCCATTCTGCTGCCACCTAGTATGGAGTGAATATGGGTAGGGCTGCCTGTATTTCTTGGCTATCATTGCTGCTTGCAGGAGTGTGGGTTGCTCCGTACCCCTATCTCTGCTGGAACGTTGTCCACCACTGTTATTGGGTATGATGCAGGCACCTAGAGGTAGGAATTAGATCTCTGACATACCCTATGACCAACTCATGAACTTTCCTGTCTCTGCCCAAGAGCCTCCCTTTATGTAGATACAATTAACCACAAGCAGGAAGGGAAAAGGTACAAAATGCCCACTAGTCTAAACCAGTTAGCAATGCCTGCATAGTAAAAGTTACAATGACCTTATTTCACGTTACTGTCATTATACCATTATTATAATGTCATACATATTCCCAGAAAATTATTAATATCATTATAACAGACTGAGTCCTGAGTAGATACATGCACAGTCAAGAAAAAGTTACATAATAACCTCCTGTCAGTCAAAGATGCTGATCAAAAGGCCCCACACCCAGATAGACATAACCCCTCTCAACTGAAGAGGATTAAAACCAGAATAACCTTGACAGTCAGGGCCCTTGAGCCATTTGTCTGTTCAGTCTGTTCCTACCTCTTTGGAGTGTACTTCTGCTTCTAATAAGCTGCTCTTTCATTCACTACTGTTTTTCCATGTCTTGCTCAATTCTATGTTTGTGATTCCAAGAACCTGGACACTACGGTGAGGATTTTGCACTCCAGTAACAGGTAAGTTCCTATTACTAGTACTTTAACCAAAAAGAGTAGTCTTTTCTCACGCATGTGTTTGTTTTGCTTATTCCTATTGGCACTCTAGGGGGCAGGCCTCTTTGGTACCCAATCAGAAACATATGAGAGATAAAAAGAAAACCCAAGGAACTCAAGGTGGTGTCATCCTTCAAGTCCAGAATTCTCTGTCCAATCCACCTTCCTTCCACCTTCAGAGTCCCTTTATAATTGTCAGCTGAATGATTTCTAGAGCGTTTTGTTCTAATAGACAGAAGGAACAGAGAAAATTGAGTCTATGCCATCTTGTCCCTGAATAGAAAATCTGTTTTGTAAACAAAGTTTTATTAGAACACAACCGTGCTCACACTCATTCTTTAAGTACTGTCTATAGTGTGCTCACACAATCATAACTAAGTTGAGAATTGACAATAAACATCTTAAGGCCCACAGTGCCTAAACCATACTATCTATGTAGCTCTTTACAGAAAATATTCAATGTCCCCTGCTCTAGAAAAAAATCATCGGAGTATATGAACGGGGACTCAAAAAAACCCAGAATGTATTTATAAAAATTTATGTATTTGTTCTTATATGTTTAAACTTCAGTCACCTTTAAAGTACTCTCCATTTGATGCAATGCACCTATCAAGATGCTTTTGCCACTGCTCAGAATAAATTTTGAACTCGTTGATTTTGATGCCTTTTAGTGCTTCTGCTGTTTTTTGTTTCATCTCTTCCACATCTGCAAATGTTTTCCTTTGAGGACTTTTTTCATTAGGAGAAACAAAAGAAAAAGCCCTGTACTACAAGAGGTCTCCCCTCCAGAAGATAATTACGGTATTTTAGGGCTCCCTTTGTATATTCATGATCGTGGGATAGGCAAAGGTTTCTTAGGACACAAAACACATCAATCACAAAACATTCATAAACTGGACTTCAGAAAAGTAAAAAATCATGCTCATCAAAAGATATATATAAAAAATTCAAAATACAAATAGATTGTGAGAAAATATTTATGATTTAGATATCAGACAAAAGACTCATATCTAAATTTTGAAAAAGGAACCCCTATAAATTAATAATTAAAAAACAATAAGGGCACAAGATTTTACCTGAATTTTGTAAAATATGCTATGCATTTTTCTTCTGAGCTTATCTTTGGTATTATACAAAAGTCATTTCCAAAATAAGCCAGGGGAATACATCTTCTAAAGGGAAGTTCATAGGAGTGCTAACATTTATACAAAAAGATGTTTTTATCAGCTGGGGAAAATGGTCATTAGTTAATATTTTTTTAAAAATCTTCGATAATTTTACATTTTATATGTTTCAAATAATTTGCTTTTATCAACATATGCTTCATTATGTTATTAGAAATCCAAGAAATGGGTATAAAGTATTAGTGATGACAAAGAAAAGGGAAGCAAGAATAAGAGAAATGAAAAAAATTCTAAAAGTTAGGAAAGAATTTAAAAGCTGAAGCATGAACAAGACCTATAGCAGGTACTTTTCTACCTTTACCCATCAAATTCCAGCATCTTTATTTCCACTCAAAAGGGATAAAGAGAAAAAAGGAATAGTCTTTATTTTGTAAGTTAAAAGCCCAATAGAGGACTAATAAATACTTTGGAAGAGAAGACCATAACCACTCCCCTTTTCAAACCATACTATTAAGGAATCCAAGTTATACGTTAACTTTTGCTTTTATAATTTTTGTTATGAAATATACTATGTGTGTGTTTCATAGTTTCTGTCATCTTTTAAATTTTCTCTTTTATATCATTAGATTCTATTGTTATTGTGTTTTGTAATTACATATTTATTTATTTATTTTCTGTATGCATATTTTTTTAAGGTGTCGTTATTCTTTTTTTAAAAAGTCATATATTCATATTGAGATTCAAGTTGAATCTTTTATTTTGCATTAAATGAAATGAGTTTTTCTGTAGTCTTCTGAAGTTTCAGAGCAGGTGTGAACCATGACAACTTTCCAACTTTGAGGGTTCTTGATCTCCTATTGTACTGTTATAATTATTAAAAATATGACCTCTATGTCTAGCTACGTCTCTAGTAGTTTCTAATTTGTCCCTTACTAGTACTCTGTTCTATTCTCCCAGAGTAGATGTCCTGAATAATTAGTGTTTTTATTCCCATAATTTCTCATCAGTGCAAGACACAGTCCTATCAGAGAACTCTTGAACTCTGAGATTCTAGCCCACCAAGCTGCCTTAGGTATTGCCACAGTTCCTTACACTCACTGGCACGTTATCAACTGCGTAGCCTACTTCTAGATTTGATGGTAGTTCTTGGATCTGCCAGCTGAGTCTCCCTGTCCCAGTGAGATACTCCACTGTGTGATAAGAGCTTATTGGAAAATTTTGTGCTCCTGGGAATTTAGGACGTCTTGAATCTTCTGTCCTTTGCACATTGTTTCCTTGCAACTCTTGATGCTATAACTTGACTCCAAGAGTTACTATTCAAGAGTTTAGAACAATAATTCTGCCTTATTTCCATCATATATACATACATACACACGTGTGTGTATGTGTGTGTGTATAATTTTTCTATACTAGTTGCTCTATCTACTTCTGTGAGGAAATTGCCTTGAATTTTAACTGACTATTTTTAAAAAAATTTCAATTGAGTAATTTTAACTATAAACTTGCTAGATCTATTTTTTTGTGTTGCTTTTTAGATTAAGGAAGTTTTTCTTGATTTCTATTTTACTGAGAGTTTTAAATCATGTTTTCATATCCACTGAAATATTTTTCAGCATCTTTGTCATGATTATTATATTTTTTAAATATTTATTTATTTACTTATTTGTAGTATGTGTGTAGCTCCCTGGCTGGGAATCGAACCCAGGCTGCAGCGTTGATAGCACCAGCGCCGAAGCCTTAAGCCACTACACCACCAGGGAACTCCAATTATTTTTTCTATAATACTTTTATCAGTGAATATGATGCCATTTACAGCTTTCTAATGATTCTAATTTATATTTTGCAGGTTTAGTGAGGTAATATTTAAATTCATGAATAATGTTACTTTAGTTCTCTTATTCTCTGTTTTATGCTGTCTCAAGATCTATTTTACTCTTTTTAACTTGTTTTGCTGTCAGGATTGTATTCAACTCATAAATGATTTTGTGACTATAATTTTTTTATCTCAGAAAGATAGAAATCTCTTTTTTGAATGATTGCTACAGTTTGACTATAAACATATCTGAGCCTGTGGTTTCCTTGTGAGAAGATATTTATCTACTGATACAAATGTGTTAATAATTATATGCATGTTTTCTGCTTTTTGCTGTATCTTTTTTCTTCTTTACATTTATATTTTTCTAGGAATATTTTCATATTGTCACATTTCTAGTTATGTCATCTTTTTCACTCTTAATTATATTGATTATTTATTTAACAATTGTCACTTATGTATACAGAGCAGATTTCCTATGTGTTCACCATAACCCCATTGGTAGGTGATATACAGCTTTCATTTCTATGAGTTGTTGGATATTCAAAATAATGCTGTGAAGTAGTTGACACTATATTATGACAGCAGTGACACAAATAAAGATTAAAAAGGGAAAATAATAAACAGGTCTTCAACACGCTGTAGCTTTTTAAAAAATTTTTTATTAATATAGGTTTTAAGTATACACTTCTATAATACATCATCTGTATATTGCGTTGTGTGTTCACCACCCAAAATAATTTCTGTCACCATATATTTGACCTTTTCTACTTCCTACCCTCCCATCTCACCATTTGGTAATCATCAAACTGTTGTCTGTGTCTATGAGTTATTGTTTGTTTGTTTTGATTTGTGCTTTCAGTTTTATGTCTCACATATGAGTGAAATCATATAACTCTCAATATTATCTGTTTGACTTGTTTCAGTTAGCATGATAGTCTTAAGACCCATTCATGTTGTAAAATTCTACAGCTTCTTGATCTTCAATCTCTCAAATACTAAGAGGGGAATGAAGGTCAATGTGTGTAATCTTTACCCATTCAACTAACTTTGCTTGGGAGTACTTTTAAATGGCTATAGCTTTGGTGAACAAAGCCAGTGTGAATATTTTTAACGTAAGAATGATTCACCAATTTTTAAATGAATCTACATGATGCATTTCAAATACTATTTAATAGTCTGTCAAAAGTGTTACTAGTGGGCTTAAAATTATTGAGACGTGGCCGTTTGAAAGTATAGGTATTTTATATTACTTCTTATGGAAGTCATTCAGTATAGATTGTATTTACCTGGAACCAAAACTCACTTTATAATAATTACCCTATATGATCATATTTCTTGGGAGGGAACACTGTAAATAAACACTGCATTGTCAGAATGATAGAACTCATTAGTAAAAACTTTCTACTTATCAATTTGCAAGAAGTAAATTGATTTATTTTCTCATTACCTAGGAAATTTTTTTTTATACTCTTGACTATCTTTGTTCTTTTCTTTGTACAAGCAATGAAGTTATAAGTCCTATGAAGTAATAGACTGCAAATTATAATGCTTCATTGCATAAGCAAGTAACAGGAAATGAATTATGAGGAACAAAGTCCTTGTTATACAAACTTCAATAACGCTTAATTTTGAACAAGAAAATAGCCAATCAGTTTTATAAGGTTCCATGAACAAAGTGGGATAATATGCATTTAAATTGTCACTGACAAGTTTTTATTTTAGTAGAAGGAAGAACTATCCAGAGCGTGTGTGAAAAGTTGGCTTTTTAATAAGTTACACAAAATATGTATTCACTTCTTTTTAAATCTCAAATAAAAGTTGGTTTTGGAACTATAAGTAAGATTCTATGTGCATGGAAAATAATGAAATGCTAATTTTCTGAGTAAAAATTTTAAAATGGCACCAAGATAATTTTAAAAATTTTACTATTATACTGGCCATTTTATCAAGAAGATTATGAACATGCAGGTGATAATTACATACAGATGGTCCTTGTGGTGTGTTTGTGAATGATACCCTGAAGAACATCATGGTCTCAACTGCCAAGTAGTTCTGAGGTAGAGAAACAAAAAAGAGAGAAATGGTTTGCACTGTTTTTGTATGTGTGACTTTGCTATCTCTTTTGACTGATTATGTTAATAAATATATTTTAATATCTGCATATTAAAAATTGGGTTTACATACATACTTCCTAGCAAAGAGAAAATAGTAAAAATCCTTAGTGTCCAAGGTTTCCTGAAGAAATGCTGACTCCTTATAAATAAGCCTAGAACAGCTAGACGTGCCCCAAAAGAAGAATGGTGATAAATATTGATATTATGTAAACAAAAATATAATAGTCTATCTGAATGTACTTCCACTGTCCAAAGATGAAACAATTTGAACATAAAAAATAATGACCGTAAAGGATACAGAAAACAAAATGAAACAAAAAACAAATACAGAAAACATTATGAATTCAAAATGAGAATCCTCTCCCTCAAAGAAGATACTCAGTGGTCATTTATCATTACTCAAATAAAACAAAAAGGTAAATAACTGAAATGCTTGATTAAGTATGTATCCTACTATTTAGGAAGAAAATTTACTGTAGGGTAAAGAAATAGTTGGTACAGAACATTTAAAAATCAAATGCTAGCTAATAAATGCAAACTGAATCCTGACATGACGCTATGGAAAGTGTAAGCCACTTTCAATTATCATACACACACACTTAACTGGAATCTAAGCCTTAAGACACAAAAGGTTCTAGCTGACAATAAATAGAAGGGCCATAAAAATAGGGGAAATGACATCACAAGCAAGCAATCAACCAAATACAAATATTTGACATTCTGACTGATAAAGAATTCATGTTTTTCAACAATAAACAGAATTTTAAAAAGGGTGTTCAGGGAGGAAAACTACTACGACATAAAGGACATTTAAGAGACATATGAGCAAGTTGTAAAGTGTACCTTGTTTTAACCTTGATTCACACAACCTACCTTAGATTTTTAAAAAATAGATAATCCAAGAAATTTTAATATCCAATGGTTTTGAGGTCTTATTTTCTTTAGTTTCTTTTCTGTTAAAAATAAATACATAAGTGAGTGTGGTTAAATAATATGCTTTTGGTCTTCGTGATAAATTATTGCCTTTTAATAGAGTTTTACCTTATTAAATATTTTTAATTATTGAGAGCAAATTTCTTAATATCAGGCAAGAAAGATGAACATAGATTAAATAAAATATATGAATTAAAAGAGTATGGTTAATAAGTACATGGAAATTCATTGTATTATTTCCATTACTTAGTGTAATTTTGAAAATATCCACAAAATAAGAAAAAAAAGAATCAGACCAGGAATGATTCAGAAATCAAATGTTAATTTTCTAAGTCATGGGATCCCAAGCAGCGGTACGCATACTCCTGGTGGTACTTGCTGGACTGTTCAAGGGTAAACGAAAAATAATCTGTACTGGTGAAAAAACAAATAAAGTAATATAATGCAAAACCCTAGTTATGGGACAATAAATATTAAGTTTGAATCATCATTAGTGGAGACATTTCAAAATTAGATCACATAAGTGAATGATGATTAGCGAGAGCGTGGCTATAAACCCTTCCCCTAAACCTTCTCTTCTACCAGTCATTATGCAGTTTCAGAACAATCCATTTGCAAAGTTTCTAGAACCTCCCCAAACATATAAATACATCTGTAGCCAGACTGATTGATTAGTTTAGTTACTGACTGAGTAAGCGTGTTGTTTTTAATCATGGTTCAAGTATTTTTAATTAATGTTTAAATACTTGATCATTATCAATATTTAACTGTTATAATACTGTAAAATTAAATCTGTGGTTTGTATTTTTAGTGTAGTAATTTTTCTTTCCTAACTTACTACCTCATTTTCACATTTTATATTAAGACAGGCACCGAACAAAAGTGTCAGTATTTAAAAACAGCTGTTTTAAAATCAAGAGGTACAATTTATAGAAATGAATTTAAAAGGAGTACACAAGTAGAAATATTTTGGGAACCACTGTTCTGAGTACATAAATGTATTAATTATCTATTGGTGCCTAATAAATTATCCTGAATCTTGGTGACTGAAAACAACAAACATTTATTACATTATCTCCCACTGTTTCCTACGTCAGGAATTTGGGAGAGATGAGCCTGGACAATTCTGACTCAGGGTCCCATGAGATTTCAATCAAAATGTTAGCCAAACCTCATCTTCTGAAGATTGCACTAGGTTGAGGGATCATTCACATCGCTGATTTCTGCAGACCTCCATTTTTCAGTGGGTTTTGGCAAAGGACAGAGTTCCTTCCTTTGTGGATTTTCTCATGGAGCTGCTTCTTGGTCATCCAGAGCAAACAATCCAGAAGATATAAGAAGGAGGCTGTGACACCTTTTAACACCTAAGTCTCAGAGGAGATTTACCATAACACCTGTCATAATCTATCAATGACACAGGCAAACTATAACAAAATGTGACAGGGTAATACACAAAAGTTGAATCCCAGAAGTCCAGGATGATTGAGGCAACTCTAAAACTGGCTACAATGAGGTTATCAGTATGAATATTATTATTGTAGTTGTTAATTTCTAACTTCATTGCATTTTAGTCAGAACATTTGGTTTGTATTACATTAATTCCCTGAAATTTTTAGATGCTCTTTGTAATCCAGTTTTTAAACATCAAAAAAAATTTTTTATAATGCTTCCATAAATATTTTCTGAGAGTTACATGAAATATATAGTCTATCTGTTGATTGCAGGTTTCTCTCGATAGAAATTATCTATTCAATCCCACTCTTTTTTTTTCCTGAGTCTTTTGTGCTATCTAAAGTTATTTGTCTGCTTGATTTATAAGTTACTGATAGAGCTCTGTTAAAATCTCCCAGATTGACTATGAATCTGTCCATTTATTTTGTAATGTGATTTGTCTACTTTCTACATTGGAAGGTTAATTTGTTTAGTGTTAAATTTTAGTTTTATGATAAAAACATTGCTGTGACAGCTTTCTTTTAGTAAAGATTTGTATGGTGTGTATTTTTTTATCCTTTTAGTCACTTGCAAGCATCTTCTCTTCTCCATATCAAGTACCTCCAATTCCATCAGTCACTGTGAGTTGTAGATCTAAACCCTGTAAAAGACAAGTAATAACATGGCTCTAATACTAGGTTGGGAGCACCAATTACACAGCTTGCACATGATAAATTCAGAACTCCCATTCACAACTTATGATTTTTCTGGTAGTTTTAACTTCATACCAAGTTAATTCTACGTCATAAACCTCATCATCACTGGCATTGTTGTGATTTCATAATTTATTATTTATTGCTACCTTAATAACTAAATTTCAGAAAGCAAATGGCAAATTTTTCAATAAAATTAAGAAAGTTCTTGAGAAATCACATGCAGTAACTATATTGAGAGCCTAAATTTAACAAAACTTTTGTGATCCAAATAAATAATGAAGACCACAGATTATCTTGCCTACCTTGTCACAAATAGCTACCAGATATCTGAAGAAAGAAGTTGGGGATAATGATTTTAAATCAGTTTCCAATTTGTAAGTCAACTGCTGGAACTTACTTCTAAAATAAATGATTTGCATGGGAAAATGTGCACTGATTATAAAACTGGCAGAAAAATACATATGACCGGTTTCTTAACAAGGGAAGCTTCAGGATCTTATATTTATATTTTAGACTCAGTCCACAATAGATGAATACATGCTTTTCATAGAACAAATGACATCACAGCTCCCCTGCTGTAGGGCTTACTCCGTACATTCCAATAGAGACATAATCCCTTTTGTGCTTCTGAAATTAAAATGAATCATATGCAAAAATAGAGCTAGCTGAGAGAGTCAATGTAGCCCATTATGATTATTGTGTATTATTGAACTGTATGTTGTGCTCTGTAATAGGTAAATTGTGCTGAATAAAGAATAGCATTGCTCCTCTGTAATAATTACATTCTACAAAATGCCTATTTGTCAGTAAGTGGAAGGAGTGAGAGGAAAAGATTTAGAGTCATATAAAAAAAGTTTATTTTTGAATAGGTCAAGTTAAAATCAGCACCATCCTTTAAAACTCAATTCATCCTGGATATTAGAAAAAGGAAAAGCATAAATAAATCAGGCAGATGTTGGCAATCTGATTAGGCCACAAAGCTGCCTAACATTAATAACCAAAATTCAAAATGCACATAGTAGAAACCTCAGCCAAACAGAAAAGTCTCTCAAAGATGCTGAGTATTTCTATGCAGATTGGTCCTTATCAGTAAGGGAATGTTCTATCACCAATGAAATATATTTTTTAAATACTTAGAATATATTTTTATTTTCTATCAGAGCTTGCTAACTCAATAATACACTAAGGTCATCATAAAATCTGTTAAGGACTTGAGAAGATTTCCAAACCAGAAAAAAAAAAATCCAGATGGAAACTCATCGACTTCTTCATATTCTTCCTATAAAATAAATTAATCCTGTTATGGAAACATTACTCATATGCCTCCTATCTCTCCATGCTCAATCCAGCCACCTCCCTATCACCAGAAAAATCTGATTTAATGAAACTGTATTCTGCTTAAAAGCCTATGTACTTGTCCATTGAGTGTAATGTAAAGGACATTTTAGTTTTAAAAATATAATTCCAAATTTTCATTTCAGCTGCCCTTCTTGCTTCCCTTAAGTTTCTCTGAATGAACTTTTCATCTGTGAGTCCCTCTCCCATAGTTGCCTCTAAGATTGTCCCACATGAGAAATTTGGAACTGCTGCTGCGGGTATAACTTCCTAGCCCACTCTCTTTGCCACAAGAGAGCAAAAGATGACCTGAACACTTGGTGTAGAGTCAAGTTAGAAAGATGAGATGCTGAGTACATAGAAATATGTCATTTTAAAGTAATCAGTAACTACAGTTTTTGTTTTCATTTTTTATTTTGCCCATGAGTTAATGAGAGCTATGCTAGTTAAAGTTTATTCATCCTTTCACTGAGTATTTACTGAGAACCTCTTACGTACAGCAGATGTTCATACAATTAAATATAAACTTAAGGCAAACAGCAATTTCCAGGATAATTATGTCCCGAATATTCCATGGGACATACTTATACTAAAAATCACTCATATCCAAATTAATTTCTACTTGGATTCTTTTATTTTTTAAATAAACATTGTAGAAGAGCTTTAGAGACATAGAAAAATTATGAAGAAACTACTATTTCCATATACTTCACACCCAATTTCCTTAGTATTAACATCTTACATTAGTTACAATTAATCTCATGTTGATATAATATTAGAGAAATCCATGTTCTATTCAGATTTCCTTAGTTTTTAATTATGTACATTTCTGTTCCACATTACATTTAGGCAGTTTCTAAGACTTGCATTAGCTTTGATAATATTACTAGAATAGAGTACTTATATAGTTTCATTTGCCTTTAGTGTTATAGACTACTCATTTTCTCTCTTTCTTTTTTTTCTGGAGTGTACCATTTTTAAAGGTACTTAGGTCAGCATATCTCTCCTACCCCATTAACTGAGGCAGTTTCATACAATTATAATGCAATTAAATTATTTTACATGCATTTTGCATGCCATCATGGGACTCCCTAGACTTCCTAAATAATTATTTTATTTGAATACATTAAGATACACACTTAATGCTGTCAAGTTTATTGGGTTTTGACAAAAGCATAGTATCTTATATTCACAATTATAGTATCATACAGAACAGCTTTGCTGCCAAAAATATAAAAATAACCTGTGTTGGTACAAGTAAAGATTTAAATCATAAATCAATTAATGTTTAATAAAAGTAATGTATTAATTCAAAGGGAAAGAAAATTTAATAGCAGTGCTGAGACAGATCATTTATGATAACAATTGGAAATAAAAGGTATAAGAAAATACTTTTATTGATAAGATAACTGGATTAAAACTAAAAAGCACAACAAAATGAAATCCTGTGTTTTATTGATTCAATCTCCTCTCCCCACCCCACCAAAATCCTGTCAACCACTTATCTTTTTACTGTTTCTATAGTTTTGCCTTTTAAGAATGTCATATAAAAGAAATCATATTGTATGTAACCATCCAGATTGGCTTCTTCACTTAACAATATATAGTTACCCTTGAACAACATGGAGGTTAGGGGCATCACTCTCTGCAAGGCAAAAAATGTAACGTGTATAACTTTTGACTTCTCAAAAAAATTAACTAACAGCCTACTGTCAACTAGAAGCCTATTTGATAACATAGAGTCAATTAACACATATTTTATGTTGTATGTGTTATATGTTGTCTTTTTACAATAAAGTAGGCTAGAGAAGAGAAAATGTTAAGAAAGTCATAATAAAAAATGCAGTATTCTCAGTATTTATATTATTTATTGAAAAAAAATCTACATATAAATGGACCCATGTAGTTCAAAATTGTGTGTTCAAGGGTCAAATGTTTATTTAAGGTTCCTCGTGTCTTTGTGTGGCTTGAGAACTCAGTCCTAGTCTATGGACACAACGTTCTTTGTATCTACTCTTCTATTGAAGGATGTACTGGTTGTTTCCAGCTTTTAGTAATTATAAATATTCACATGCAGGTTTTGTGTGGACATAAGTTTTCAAATCACTTGGGCAAACACTCAGGAGTGTGATTGCTAGATTGTATGTAAGACTGTGTTGAGCTTCAAATAAGAACTGCCAAGGTAGTTTCAAATGTGTCTGTACCACTCTTCATTCCTTTGACCATGGATGGAAGTTCTTGTTGCTCCATATCCTCACCAGTAACTGCCATTGTCATGTTTTCTTTTATATTTTAGCCATTCTAATAGATATATAGTATTATGCTGTTTATATTTTAACCTGCACTTCCTAAGAACAAATTGGATTCAATATCTTTTCATTTGTTTATAGTACATCTTTGGTGTGAAATCCATTCAGATCCTTTACCTGTTTTTTATTGGGGTTGTTCATTTTCTTATTGTTGAGTTTTAAGAGTTCTTTATATATGGTGAACAAAAACCTTTATGATTTATGTTTTGCAAATGCTTTCTCCCAGTCTGTGGCTTCTATCTTTATTTCCATAAGAGAAGTTTTAAATTTCAATGAAATCCAACTTACCATTTTTTTTTCTGTATGGACCATGCTTTGGGTTATCTAAAAGCATCATTGATCACAAGATCATCTAGATATCCTATGTTTTCTTCTAAACTTTTAATAAATTTCCATTTTACATTTAAACCTATGACCTACTTCTACTTAATTTTATGGAAAATTAAAGGTATAAAATTTGTGTCGAGGTTTATTGTTTTGCATATAGACAATAAGTTTTTTCCTTACCATTTGTTGAAAAAACATTATTTTTTCCCTTGAATTACCTTCATTACTTGGTTAAAAATCAGTTGACTATATTTGTGTGCATCTCTATCTTAGCTCTTTGTTCCTTTTGATTGAATTACATGTCTGCTTTCTCACCAATATCAGGCTGTTTTGATTACCATAGCTTTATAGGAAGTCTCAAAATCAGATAATGCACATCCTTCAACTTTATTCTTTTTGTTCAGTATATTGTAGGATATTCTAGGCCTTTGGTCTTTCCATATCAACTTTTAAGTCAGTTAATTGATGCATACAAAAGATTTTACTGAAATTGTGATTGAGAATGTGTCTACTCAATAGATGAAGCTAGGAAGGTTCCTCATCTCAACAACATTGAGTCTTATAATACATGAAAACAAACTGTTTCTCCATTTATTTAGGTCTTCTTTAATTTCTTCCATACAAGTTTTGTGGTTTTCTACATCTAGTACCTTGACAAATTTGTTAGCTTTATACTTAAGTATGTCATTCTTTTGATACTATTGTAAGTGCTAATTTTAAAATTTCAGACTCTATATTTTTCATTGTGTGTACAGAAGAAAGCAATTGAATTTTTAATATTGACTGTTTATTTTGTTTTGTTCATTTAATTGCATTAATTCTAGTAGTTATTTGATCATTTCTTTAGAAAGCCTACATGGACAATCGAGTCATCTGTGAAGAATGACTGTTTTATTCTTTTGTTTCTCAATCTATATATCTTTTGTGCTTTTTACTTGTTTGTTTACAGTAATTAGGACATCTGCATGAAGTATACTATATGTGAGAAAGAATATTTTTGCATTGTTGCTGAACCAACTTTACACACTTGAAGTAAATGACACTAGTTCATGGTATAAAATTATTTTTATATGCTGTTGGGTTTAAGTTGCTAATATTTTATTGAGTATTTTCTTATAACACCTTTATTTAGTTTTGCTGTTTGTGTAGTGCTGGCTTCATGGAATCTGTTAGATAGTGTTCCTTCTCCTTTCACTTGTTTCTTTTCCTTTTTCTTTCCTTTTTTTTTTTAAGGAGAAGATATTGTGAAGAATTGGTATCTATAGTTTATAAAATATTTGGTAGATTTCACCATTGAAACCATTTTGGTCTGGAGTTTTATTTTATTGAATGTTATTAGTTATCAATTGAAAGTATTTCATAGGTATGAGTGATTCAGAAATAGTGACCTATTTCCCCTGTATTAATTTTGGTAGTCTGTGTATTTCAAGGACTTGGTCAATATCACTTAGTTAGCAAATTTCTGGCCATATATTCACTAATAGCATTCATTTATTATCATTTAAATTTTTTTAATTTTTTAATTAAAGTTGACATTCAATATTATTTTATATTAGTTTCAGGTGTATAAGTGTATAGTATAGTATTGTCATTTAATATCCATGATGCCAATTGTAATAACCTAATTTTCATTTCTGATATTGGAGATTTGAACTGTCTAATTTTTTTCTTGGTTATCATTATCAGAGGTTTTTCAATTTTATTGATCTTTCCAAATAATCAGCTTTCGGTTTTATTGATTTTCTGTTTTTAATGCCATTAAATTAAACTAAAATTTTTAATATTTCTTTTCTCACGCTTGATTTAGGTCTGTATTGTTCTTTTTCTGTAGATTATTGAGGGAACATTTTAGATTACTGATTTTACATCTCTCTTTTTTAAAATGTACATATATGCTTTCTTTGCTATACATTTCTCTCTAGGCATTGTTGTTTTTATTGGGATAAAAGTATTTACATTTGAATTTAATTCAAAATATTTAAAAAAATTTTTCTTGGTATTTCACTGACTAATTTGTTATTGGAGTTGTTTTATTTAATCTTTAAATATTTGGAGATTTTCTAATGATCTTCCTGTTATTACTAGTTTAATTCCACCATAGCCTGAGAATACAAATGGGGCCCCCCATAAAAACAAATTTTATTTATAAAAAATTGTGTATTTATTCTTATATATTTAAACTTCAGTAACCTTCAAAGTACTCTCCATTTGATGCAATTCACCTATCGAGACGTTTTTTCCGCTGCTCAAAACAGTTTTTGAACTCCTCGATTTCGATGTCTTTAGTGTTTCTCTCGTTTTCTGTTTCACCTCTTGCCCATTGACAAAATGTTTTCCTTTGAGGACTTTTTTTCATCTGGAGAAACAAAAAAAGGTCACTTGGGTTGAGATCAGGGAAAGAGGGAGGAAGAGGCTCTGGAGTTCATGCCATTTTGGGTTAAAAACTGCTGAACAGTCAGCGCAGTGTCGGCAAGTGCATCGTCATGCCGCACGTTGTTTGTATAAATCACCCATCATAAAATGTGCAAACATGTTAAAAAAAAGTCTCCCAAAAATAATTCACTGAAACCAAACGCAGTCTCTCACAACAACGCCAGTTGGTATTCTGATGCAGATGGGTTCCTAGAAAACTCACCTTGTGGGAGAAATCTATACTATAAGGGGCCCACCCTTTAGAAGATCATTTCAATTTGGGGGGATTCCCCTTGCATACTTAGTATTATTTTTATTCTTTTAAATTGTTTAATGTGTATTGTGTGGCCAGAATGTGATCTAGCTTGTGAATTTTCTGACTCAGCTCCAAAAGAATGTATATTCTGCTATTGTTGAATTTAGTATTATATAATTGGCAATTAGTTAAAATTAATGATAGAAATGTTTAGGTCAACTATCAGCATGTATCTTGCCTGTTTGATCAATCATTTACTAAAAGAGATGTTGCAAATCTTCAACTATAATATTGTTGCTTACATTGTATCAGTTATTGCCTCATGTATTTTGACACTTTGTTATCAGGTGAATACTTGCTAAGGATTTCTATGTCTTCTTGGAGAACCGATCCCTTAATCAGTGTAATGTTCCTCTTTATTTCAGATGAATTTTGTTGTTTTGAAATCTGCTTTGTTTGAAATCGATACAACTAATATAACATTATTTTTAACTGGTGTTAGTATTGTATATTTTTCTCCATTCTTTTACTTTAACATAACTGAATCTTCATATTTAATATAAATTTATTTTAAACCACACATCCATTCTGAAAAACTCCATTTTTTATTTGATGCATATAGACTACATATTTATATTTAAAGTGATTATTCATATACATAGTTTGTAAATGTTTTCCCATCATCGTACTTGGGTTTTTTTTGTTTATGTCTTCTTTTATTTCTTCTGCCTTCTCTGATTTAAATTGAGCATTTTATATTCTATTGTATATCTTCTCTTAACATATCAATTACATTTTCTTTTTAAATTTGATGGGTTTCCTAGCATGGTTTCTAAGGAGAAATACACTGTAATTCTTATCCTTGTTCATCAATATAGATAAGCTGTTATCCTTCAGTAATATGTGCTGAAGGTGCCGCAGCTAAAGGTGCTGCAGGTTTTAAATTCTTCTAGTGTCTTCCCTCCCCTCTCCTCTGTCAGCTTCCTCAAGATCTTCTCCTTAAACAGATTCCATGTCTTAAGTTCTTTGAACCCTGTGGTATGGGGAAGGGAAATGTCTACAATCTTGTAGTTAAATCTTTTAGCAGGCCTTTTTCCTTAGTCTATGTTCTTCACCACCTTTTTCCTTAGGTGAAAGAGGAAGGACAGAAAAGTCTAGAGCCAAGGAAATTTCCATCCCCACATCAGGTAAGGCTCTGACATAGCCTCTTCCCCTGACAATTAGGCCCTTGTTATCTAGAAAGCTGTGGATGTTCATTCATTCCATAATGATTTCCCGCCCCCCTCACCCTGCCAGAGCCATGAGGATATCTTGCTCAAAATCTTACACTGAAAAACCAATAGAGTTCCTAGAGGTAAATCCTGTCATTGTGCATGTCCTGGCCAAAGACTAGAGCCTGCTGAAAACTTACTCTCACAGTAATGCATGTACATCTTCTAGCTATTTGTCAGAATTACCATTTTTTTGTACCAGTGTCTGTCTCCAATGGTTTTGATTCCAGGTAAGCTGATTTGGGCTGTGATGCTGGATCTCTAGAATAATGTCTCTGCCTCTTCTTAGATAGTAGTTTACTCCAGTTCTCTGAGGGATCCAAGAAAAGTCACTGATTTTCATTTTTTATCTATTGTAAAGCCAAGAATAAAATTTCCAAGTGCTTTACCTGTCAGAGCAGGAGGTAGAAATCCTGCCCCAGTCACTCTTCCACGTGTGCCTTACGGCAGAGCCTCTCCCAATGCTGCAGAGACAGATGGAAAAATCTGTGGCTGTACAGTTTCACCTAAATGCAAGAACAATAATGTGAAGACACACAGGCCTTTTTCATAGTCATAATTGTGTTTAATTATGTTTCCGTTGTCTTTGCTATTTTTATTTTGTCTTTCATCATTGAATACACAGACCAGCCTTACTCCTGCCTTGTTTTGCTTTGTTCTTTCATGAAGGCCCATCGGAAAGTGAGAGAAGAGAGAGGGAAGAGACTGAGTCAGGAGTTGCTTATGCGTTCCCTGTGGGAGGATGGGCAGACAGGGAACGAGATTCAGCCAAGGGGGTCTGGCTTCTCAGTGATAAAGTCAGGGGACTTGAGCTCAAGTTTTCTGAATCTCTTGACAAGGAGTGATATGAGCAGAATTACAAGGAAATGGCCAATTTATTAAGTGATACCACATTAATAGCAATATACAGAATTCTTATGTTTTTGTGGATCCTAAGGGATCACCTCTTCTTAATTGAACTTCCTACCTTCTTTGTAATAGAATGTTGAAAATATAGGAGTAGACATTTGGACTCTGCAGCACTGTCTCCATGAAACTATGTCTGCAGTAATGTGGGTCACATTTTGATCTAAATGTTAATTGACAGAGTTCCTTTAATGTGCATTTTGGGGCTCAGGTAATAGCAGAGAGGAAAACTCATTATAAGCTCGGCAAGGAGACACTGTAGCACTGTGACATGCCAACTGATGTTAGAAAGGGGTTTTCACTAAATCCGTGTAGCTTTGCCTGAGGATAAAACCATCCTTTCACCAGCAAAGCTGCTGTGGCCCCTGCAAGTGCCCTCAGGCAGTGGGGTCCCTGTCACCTGCGGTATCACCCGGGCTTTGAAATGCACTTCTTCCTCTTTGCTTTAAGGATCTAAACCTTTCACCCTCATTTTGTCCACCAAGGAAAAGCGACGAGCAGTATTCTCATGTCTCAGTGTTTAAGACTGCTGCCTGTTTGAGAGTTCCTTGTTCCCAGATTAGTGGGTAGAAATGTTAGCCCTTGCAAGTCTGCATCAATAAAAATCACTTAAACTTCCTTCTCAAGTTTTTGTTGCATTTGTGAGCTTGTCAACAATGTCCTAGCTGGTTAAATACTAACAACCATTTTTACTTTTCACAGGACCACTCAAATTTTGATGAAACAAATTGTTAATCAGCTTTCAAAAATCAAGAAAAATGAAAATGACTTCACATGATTTCAAAAATAATTTTAAAAAGCAGTTCTAATATGGCATCACTGTTGCTTCTTGCACAGTAGATAAACGATTTGAACATCAGCATGGACGAAAACGAACAGATGCCAATGCCAAAGTATTTTAATGAAGGACTGTGAAGTTTAAACTGTTGAATTGTTTTTATAGTCATTTAATTAAACTAATTTTCTTGAGCCCTCTCTATCATGACCTGGGTTCTCTCAGAAGTTAAATCTAAGCCATTCAAATGTGAGTAGCTTTATCAAGAGGGTATGTCAAGAAATGGTGGTAGAGAATTAGAGAAGTGACCTGAGGAAGAGAGAGAAACCAATAAAGAATTCATCATCAAGGCAGTTACACACCTGGAGGTTCAGCCTTCCTACTTAAGCACAAGAGAGCTCAGATATGCATCCAGCAACAGCTCCACAGTGAAGCCTGCAGAGCCTAGGTCACTTCTGATTTGCCCTCTGCAATCGGGTTGCTGTACTCCTGCAGCCAGAAGAAAGCCCAGGGCCCCAGAAGTGATGCCCCGGGACAATGGCTATCAAAGTGTCCTTTCAAAACCAGCAGCATCAGCATCACCTGAGAACTTGTTTAAAATTCCAATCATCCCTCTGCTTCCCTTTAAAGACATGTAACCTGTCTGTTTAATCATCTGACTGCTTCTCCCTCTGGATCAGATGCATAGGCTGCATTTCAGAGCAACTTTTCTTTGTTAAATTTATTGGGGTGACATTGGTTAGTAGAAATGACATAGGTGACAGGTGTACAATTCTACAGTGCATCATCTATGTGTTTGCAGTGTGTGTTCACCACCCAGGATCAGTTATTTTTCCATCACCATGTATTTGAGTCTTCCTCCCTCCTCACCCTTGGGTAACCATCGAACTATTGACGGTGTCCATGATTTTTTGTTTCTTTGTTACTTTCAGTTTTATATTCCACATATGAGTGAGGTCATATGGGTCTTGATAATCTCAGGCCACCTTTTTGATGGTTTATAGTGTGAATATTCAGAATTTTCTGAATTCTGGAGCTTCTGCTTTCTGGGCTTACTCTCTTATTTCCCAAAACACATGGAAGAAGGTATGTGGGAAGTGGTCATGCTATTTTAGTCTTTTCCTATATGAAATATACTTGCTGGTCTCAAAAATGCTTATTCTGCCATCACCCTTATTTTACTCTTTGTCTGGGTATAAAATTTTAGGGCAAAATTTGTATTCCCTTGAAAATTTAAAGGTAGTTTTATACATTTCTCCAAAGCATACATAATGCTTGAGAAAGTTAAAGCCATTCTGAGTCCAGCCATTTCTGTATGAGCTATTTATTCTTTATTTTGGAATATTATTTTCATGCCCTATGTTCTGAAATGTATCAGTGTTGCTGATATGTGCCCTGAGCATTTAAAATCTGGAATCTCATATTCTTTGTTCTGGAATTCATGGTTTGCAGTGTAAAAAATTGTTCCTTTTTTTTTTTTTTTGGAAATTATCCCTTCTTCATTTTCTAAAATTCCTTAGTCACGTGTTTCACTACCTTAATTACATTCGAATTTTATCTTTTCTCTCCTATTTTAAATTCTTTTGTATTTTTGTTGCCATTTTCAAAGACGTCTTTGAGTTTGTAATCCAATCTTTCTTTTAAATTTTTCATTTCGATTTTTATAGTTTTAAATTAAATGTGCTTTTCATGTTTTTCAAACTATTCCTAATAAACTAAAATTCTACCTAGATATTATTTTCACACATATACTAATTATAGAGAAGTGTATTTAAACATTTCTTATGCTTCTGCATTGTTTCATCCTCTTTATTTTTTTCTGTTTTTTTTTCTTTTTGTATTCTCTTCCTAATAAGAAGGGTTTCCTCAAGTATCCATTAATTAAAAATAAATAAGAGACAGTAAGACACTAATTGGAAGTTTTAAGTATATGGATGAGATTTTTATAAATGATATTATGCTGAATAATGGTCCTCTAAAGATTTCTAAGTCTTAATCCCTAGAATCTGTAAATATGTTACCTTATATTGAAAAATAGAATTTGCAGATGTGATTAAGTTAAGTATCTTGAGATGAAAGATCATCCTGGGTTATCCACATGGGACCCATATACTCACAAGAGTTTCTCTTAGAGAAGAGGCAAGAGGTCCAAGAGAAGACGTTACAATACTGGCTTGGAAGATAGAGGAAAGGGCCATGAGCTAAGTATTGTTGGTGGCCTTTACAAACTGGAAAAGGAAAGAAAACAGATTTTCCCTGAGAGCCTCCAGAATAAAGGCAGGTCTGCAGACCCATTCCAAGCTTCCACCCTCCAGAATTATAAAATAACAAATTTATGTTGTTTTAAGTCATTAAGTGTGCGGTGATTTGTCCCAGCAGCCATAGGACATGAATGCAATGATCTGTCGGATGTGCAATGAACTGCCTCTTACAGGGGAGCCCCCATCATGACTGTGTGTAGACGGGGTGGCAGCTTCTTCACAACCCACCAACTCTGCCAACATGGTCAAGTAATTATTACCTGTGACCTTTAGTTTTCTCATTTGTAAAGTGGTCCCGTAATAATTCTTAACATTTAACATGCTTTCACCAGAGTTTTGAAGGAACCAGATGAAATAATTGTCTGAAAAATCTTTGAAAACTATTAAGTGCTATTAAATGTAAGATTTGAAAAAAGTGTTTCTTTTCTAACAAATAGCTCCTATTAGACCATGGAATCTGAATAAAATATGTATCTAATTTATTTTTCATTTATACTTGGCATACAATATTATATTAATTGTAAGGTACAACACAGTGATTAGGAATTTATGTACACTACTAAGAGACCAGCTTAATAAGACTAGTAGCCATCTCACACCAATAACAGTTATTATAATATTATTGACTATATTCCCTAGGCTGTACTTTGTATCCCTGTGACTCTCTGATCTGTAAAATGCATATAATCTTGTTTATACTCACACAAAAAGGTGAAAAAAATGTCACTGAAAAATGAAAGGCAAATGCCAAGGCACGTACAACAGGGAAGTGAAGTCATATTTTTTTTTTTATAACTTTTATTTTTATGTAATTTCAAACTTTTAGAAACTGTTAAAGTAGCACCTGGGATACACATTTATTCTTTAGACAGATTCAACAATTGATTACAGTTTTTCCCATTTGCTTTATTATTCTCTTTCTACTTCATGTTACATATATTTATATTATATATAATAATGGTGGACACGTGATGCTTTTTATCCTGAACTACTTTGTGGTCCATTTCTACATGACAACAGTAAGAAAACCATAAAATAAAATATTAAGACATTACTATTTTCTAACCCAGTTGTTCCCAAACTTTGCTAGAGATTAAAATTACCCAGTGGGACGTTTTGAAATGTCTCAATTCCCAGATCACAAACATAGAAATTAAATCATAACATCTAGGGGTTAAAGTCAAGTAAAATCGTACATAAATAAATAACCTAACTGTTAACACTGGAATGATAGATCAAGTACAGATAATTTATAACATTTAATTAAATCAATAATACTGGCAGTTTTCATCAGAATAAAAGTGGCATAAAACAGTGTGGATGGGCATTTAACTTCAGCTGAAAAATTACACATCAAAAAGAGAACCTCTCTTAAATTTCAAAATCAAATAAGTTTATCTTTAAAAACAGGAGGACAGAGCTTTTAAAACATTATTGTATTTATTTTTGTTGGTTAGGAAGAAATTTTGATGTTATTTTCCCCTATCAACTTGGAGCTCAAAGAGATGTCTTCAATCTAGGCCATGATCAGAAGTGCCCCTTAGAATGAGTAATGCTGTGACTCAGGACCTTACTCACACCTAGCGTTTTAATTTCACCTGCTGTTCTCCAATTGGATTGCAGTATTATTTCAAGATCCAATGCCTAGTAATAGTAATCGTTTTCTCTCTTTGTTTCTTTGCCTGAGCATGTAAAAAGAATTTCTGATTTCTTACATAAAATGTAAAGCATAGTGTTCTCTCTTATTTTAATGCAACAAATACACAGTAATACAAAAGGGAAAAACCCTCTATATTAAATACCAGAATCACATAGAGGTTAGAAGAGAATATGAGTAAGAAAAATCTTTTAAGAGGCTTTGAATTATTATCTATACATGGGGAAGTTGGTTGTTTTCCTTCTCTTAGATGTGCCTCAGTGTTCTGTGCTTTATTATTATAGTGGGGACAGTTTGATCTGCATTTATCAGGAGAAGGCACTTATCACAGGGGGCACACGTTTGTTATACTCAATGTCCCCATTAGAGGAGATGGCAAGCAGTAGGAGAGGCTATGCAAATGTAGTGCTCTCACTGTTGTATGAAGTGACAAGGAGCCTCCTGCATCATGCTCAGAGAATTCAGAACACAATCAATCCTTCCTAGCAAAAAGAAACCCAGGGTTGATTGCATTGCTCAACTGAGAACATCCCTAACTTTTCATTCCACTTCATGTCCACTCAAAGTTGTTGTTAGCAGTACTTAATGGTGTTTACAAGCTACTTCACCAATAACAGAGCCTTAATTTGTTCTTTAACCAAAGTGCTGTTATATATCTAATTTTGAGAGGGACAGCAGGCAAACAGAGATATTGAGACGTTTAATTTGAAAGTGGAAATGGATATTAAAACTTTTTAAAAGTTTTAAGACTTATAAAGGCAGGTTTAACATAGAAGCCACCAAACCCTAGAAAGTAAAAATCTTTGTTCTAGACGTGGTCATTTTCATCTGTGGTTGCACAGATGATGCATATGAAAGTATATATTTATATTTATTTTACCTTATCATTTATTTATTTTCTCACCATTTTATTTTGAAAAGTTTAAAACCTATAGCAGAAAAGCTATAATGATAGTAAAATAAACACTCATATATCTCTACTTAGATTCAACAGATACTAACATCATGCAACATTTATTTTATCTCTATATATTAACTTTTAAGATTATTGTTGTTAAGTCATTTGAGTGTTCAGATATCGGAGTGCCTGAATACTCCAAAGAACAAAGACACTTTGCTAATCACAATATAAAGGTTATACTCAGAGATTGCATTGAGACAAAACTAGTACCCAATATAGAGTGCCAATTGTCATATAAAGTCTTATTTATTGTTTTCCACTTTATATATGATTTACCAAAGATCATGCATTGCATTATATACTTTAAAAAACAAGAACACTTCACTAATAGTTTTTGTCTTTTATAATACAAACATTTTTAAAGAGGTTAGACCAGGTGTTCTGCAGAATGGCACTCAATTTTATTTTATTAAAATATAACTTACACGACAAAAATTTTCCCCTTCAAAATGTACCAGTTAGTAATTTTTAGTAGATTCACAAAGCTTCACAGTGATCTTCATTATTTAATTCAAGAACATTTTAATCACCTCAAGAATAAATTCCACTCACAAAAATTAGTAGTTACATTCTCCACCCTCAACCCCTTAGCAGTCCTAATCTAATGTCTATGTCTCCATAAAGTTACCCATTCTAAACATTTCATAGATACAAAATCATATAATATGTAACCTTTTGTTTATGGCTTTTTTCACTTAGCAAAGTGTTTTCAAGGCTCATCCATGTTGTAACAGACATTAGTATTTCATTCCTTTCTCTAGTTGAATAATACCCCATTGTATGGATGTACCATATATTATTTAGCCGTTCAATTGAACATTGGAATGACTTTCATTTTGTAGCTATTATGAAATATACTGCTGTGGAGATTCAGGGACAAATTTTTGTGTCAACACATGTTTTCAGTTACTTGGGGTATACATTTAGGAGAGGAATTGCTGGTTCATATAACTTTATGCTTACCTTACTGAGGAATTGCAAAATTGGTTCACCATTTTACATTCCCACCAACAATGTATGAGCATTTCAATTTCTCCATTTTTTAAACCAAAAGTTGTAATTGTGTTTTAATTTTTTGATCAGTATGTTAAGGTGGTATTGATGAGATATATTTATTATAAGGGTCCATGTTTTTCTTTTTCCTTTTTAAAAATAAGTAACCTGTAGAGAGAGTCTTTGTGACAATCTAGCTTATCCTTTCAGATTTTTAGTTTTACCAGTTAAAAACAGACAGTATGTAACAGTAGTGCATTCATATAATTTAAAAAGAAATAAATGTTTTTATTTGGGGAGTACATACACTAAATAGTTTTATTGATGTAAGGCAGTATTCTAGAAATCCAACAGTCCTCTTCTCCATTACTTTTCCTCTTGTTTTACTTGTGTTTGACCTCAACTCCAGGACCTCGGAACCCTGGCTCTGTACTAGAAAACCCTCAGCACTCCTGGAATCTTTGAGTTTTGGAACTCTGCAGACTCCCGGATTTTGTAGCTATCAGTCCTTCTCTTACATTGGTTTACTTTTTCCTGGCTTATTCTTTTCTTTTAATTCATTTTTATTGTTAGACTTATTGGGGTGACATCTGTTAGCAAGGATTACATAGGTCTCAGGCATACAATTCTACAGTGCATTGTCAACTTGTTGTATAATAAGTTCACCACCTAATATGACTTCTCTTTCCATCACCTTATATTTAACTCCCTCTCCCTCCTCTCCCACCCCATCCCCTTTCTCCCCTCCCTAACCCACTCGTTCCCAAATAAACATTGAACTATTGATTGTGTCCATGGGTTGTTTGTTTGTTTGTTTGTTTTGGTAATTCCCTGGCTGGGAATTGAACTCAGGCTGTGGTGTTGAGAGCGCTGAAGCCCAGCCACTACCCACCAGGGAACCCCTCTGGCTTATTCATTTTTAACATTGCTCAGTTCAGCATCTCACCTATTCATATCCCCTTCAATCTTCCCTTGCACGTTCTGCACACAACCCACAAGTGCACACCAGCAAGTCTTTTCTGCTCCTATTCCATGGATACAAGAAAGAAGCAGTTCAAGCTCCAGGATATGTATATTTCTGAACTAGAACTAAAGGTGCAGATCACATTTAGTATCAATACTTTTTTATGAAGTGCAATGAGAAATCCATCTGAATCAACAATGCATTTTATATAATCATAATTTATACAAATATAAACAATGATTCATATGTATCATGTATATGTATATGTATATGTATATGTATATGTATATGTATATATTCCGAGTTGATTTAAGGGCTGCTCATGCTTTCCAAGCAAATGTTCGGTAATTTCTCTCAGAATGATAATGAATGCTACAGTTCCAAAAACACAATTTAACACAGGAGTAAGGCATAAACTTCGAGGACACCCTCATGCTCTAATACTTAGAGAAAAAGGAAAGCAAACCCATCCATTTATTTACTCATTCAGGATTTATTTTGCCTAGACACTGTATTAGGCAAAAGGTACAAAAATAGGCACTCTGTCATCTTTCTAAGATACAAGCAGACAATATATAATAAATGAATGGGTATTGTGATGGTTACATAGATATTGTGTCATGCAAGCACAGGCAAGGAGCTTCATACACCAACTGGAAAAAGCAAAAATTCTGCAGATAAAGCTATATAATAAAGATGTCTTAGAGAAGACCTTTACACTTGGTCATAAATGATGAATAGGACATGATTACAGAAAGGAGTGTGGGCCTGAAGGAAAAAGCATGTACAAAGTTTAAAGTGAATTCCAAGTAGTTTGGAAATGAAGTAGGAGAGGGAAGTAAAGAAAACATGTTAAAGAAGGTAGAGTGGTCATCACAGAGGCCTTTTGAGCCGAGCCAAGAAATTTCTATTTTATCCCAAAGAGAATACAACCTTTAAAGAAGCATTCTCTGCATCTTGGTCAATTAGCAACACTCTGCTGAGGAATATTCTGATCTCAGGTTCCAGAACAGAGCTATTGCTTATTTTTGTTTTGCTAAACCCTCTGTGCTAGGCATTCCTAGGCATTTCAAAAAAAATAAAAGGCAAAATTCCCAAATTTAAGGTATTAAAAATGTACTTACAAATATACATTGAGGCAATAAAGAAAAATGTAGGACAACAGAGTTTTATTAGTTTCAAACAGCTATACTATTAGAATATTGACATTCAAATCCTCAAAAGTACATGTTGATCATTATTTTTTTAATTCCTTTTTATTGTTAGATTTATTGAAGTGACATCTGTTAGCAAGGATTACGTAGGTCTCAGGCATACAATTCTACAGTGCATTGTCAACTTGTTGTATAATAAGTTCACCACCTAATGTGACTTGTCTTTCCATCACCTTATATTTAGCTTCCCCCCTCCTCTCCCACCCCCTCCCCTTTCTCCCCTCCCTAACCCACTCG